>JBAMBR010004728.1:0-104437 GCA_037044475.1 Zaprionus obscuricornis | reverse complement strand
ATTTTAATTTTAATTCTTAATATTAATTTCATTTTTTTTTTTAATTTTTTTTAATTGTTTGATGCTTGCGTATTTGCTTAAATTTTAATTCTTAAAATTAACTTAAGTTTTTTTTTTGAATTTTTTGTTGATTTTTTTTTTGCAATTTTTTTTTAATTTTTTTTGCAATTTTTTTTTTAATATTTTTTGGAATTTTTTTTGCATTGCTTTTGCTGTCTGCGTATTTTGTTTAAATTTTAATTCTTAATATTAACTTAATTTTTTAATTTTTTTTATTTTTTTTTTAATTTTTTGCTGCTTGCGTATTTGCTTAAATTTTAATTTTAATATTAATTTAAGTTTTTTTTTTTAATTTTTTTCAATTGTTTGCTGCTTTTGTATTTGCTTTAATTTTAATATTAACTTAAGTTTTTTTTTTTTTTAATTTTTTTCGCATTACTTTTGCTGCTTTGTAGTTGCTTAAATTTTAATTCTTAATATTAACTTAAGTTTTCTTTTTTTTTTAATTTTTTTAAAACTTTTTTTTTTCAATTGTTTGCCTACAATGTGTCACATTTTAAAGTGGAACAAAAGTATTTTTTTTTTTTTCAAAAATATTTGTTGATTCAAGCGTTTTGCACTTTTAGCGCACTTGAACTTTATATAGCTAAAAAAAAAAAAATATTGTCTATATACATAAAAAAAATAAAATATATTTTTGAAAGTATTTCAATGGCAAACGGTAGCTAAAAAAAAGATAAAAAAAAACAAAAGTCAATTCGCGATATCGTACATTATTATATTGTATTTTTCTTTTATATATTTTTATTTTATTTTATTTTTTGTTTACCTTGATAAAGTTCAAAGTCAAGTTAAGTAAATCAATAATTAAGTACAAATAATAGAGTGTTAATTTTGACTGTAAAGACTGCTGTCTGCCTACCTGGAGGGTTGATTGTTTGCTTGGTAAAGTCAAGTCTCTATAAGACCCCAGCGTGGAAAGTCAATGGCCGATAGAATACTACGATTTTACTGCTAAATGTGCAAGTTCAGGGTTAATCTATTTTCTACAGATATATACCTATATATATATATATATATATATATTATAGATTTATGTATATATATATTTTGCAGCTTGATCATAATTTTGCCACTTGTGATAAATATTAATCAGGCAATTAATTAGCAATAATTGTTCCTGCTATATACTATATATAGACTAACAACTGTGTCGTCAGATAACTTCAGATAACATATCACACATCGTATATATATACATACATCTGGTATATGTCGCTCTTTGCGCAGCAATAAATTTCATTTAGAACGCAATTGACGTTGACTTTACGCTAATTAAATCTTCGCTAGATTTAAACAAAAAAAAAAAAAAAAAAAATCATATGCCAGCAACACAGTGCAGCAAGCACAAGCACAACCTGTTTCTAACTTATAAATATTAGTATAGAAAGAAAGCAAATAATCACGACAACAACAACTACAACAACAATAACAACAATTACAACAACAATCATGATAAAATAAATGTGACAAATCAACGTTATACAAATTTCTTGCACATGTGATGTCAATCATCTTGTGCTTGATGAAATCTTTTCTGGTTTTTTTCTTTGCTTTTTTTTTTTTTTACTACAAATACTCTAATATGCTGCCATAGTGTATTAATATTAGTCGTTGATTATATATGTACATATATATATAACTTTCTTTTATATAAATTTGCTTAACAAAATTTATCAAGCACAAAAGATTTTCAATGGCAAGCTTTGGCAATTCAATAAATTATTTTTTTATTTATTTATTATTTTTAAATATTTTTTTAATACAATATTTTTTATATTAAATAAATTTATTTTATATATATAAAATATGTATAAAATATATATAAAACAAAAAGAAACAAAAAAATAAAAAACTCAAATTAAGAGATTTGAATTTTTTTTTTATTTTTTTTTTATATATATTTTATACATATTTTATATATATTTTGAATTATATTTTATATCATTTTTTATATATTTTTTTATATATGTATATATTTTTATATGTTTTTAAATATATATATTTTTTTTTAAATTAATTTTTGTTATATATTTTTTAAAATATTTTTTAAAATATTTTTTATAATATTTATTTTATTCTATATATATTTTCTATATAAATTTTTATTGTTTTTACATTTTTTTATTTATTTTATCTTTTTTTTTTTAATAATTTTTATATTTTTTTGTACATTTTTTGTACTATATTTAAAATTTTTTTTTTTATAGATTTTTGATATATATATTTTTTTAAAATATTTAAAATATTAATTGCTTTTTAATAATTTTTTTATAAATATTTTGAAAAATATATTTTATAATATTTAATATTTTTTATAATAGTTTTTAAATATATATATACATATTTTCCATATATATTTTTATTGTTTTTACATTTTTTATATATTTTACATTTATCTGTTTTTTTTTTTTTAAAATATTTTTTTATATATATTTTTTTACACATTTCTTATTCAATATTTAAAAAAAAAATTTTTTTATACATTTAAGTTATATTTTTTTTTTTTAAATATTTTTTATATTATTTTTTTTTGATTATATATTTTCTATAAAATTTTTTTTTTAAATATTTTTTGTTTATTTTTTTTTCGTTTATATATTTTTATTTTTGTTTTGTTTTTTTTTTTTATTACTTCTTATATTTTTTTATTCGTTCTTTTTGTACATATTTATTTATTTAGTAATTTTTATTTTATAATATTTTTAATTCATTTTTTTTCTATATTTATTTTTACATATTTTTTTTTTTAAATATTTTTTAAAACATTTATTTATTTTTTATATATTTGCAATTTAAAAATTCTCAACAAAATATTTAAATGTCATATACAGCGCATTTGCAATTCGTTCTGCTTAACAATTTGTTCTTTATGCTTATTAATTTAGCAAATTATCATGTTTGGTGGGCGCGTTGGCCAATATAGGGCCACGCCCCACTTATGCCCTTTGAACAGTACAAGCCCAAAAATAAGCAAGCAAAAAATAATAAAAAAAAAATAAATAAATAAATAAAGTATAAAAGAATGAAAAATAAAACGTGCGACACTTTGGCTGCGTTTTATTTATAAAAACTGAAATCAAGAAATAAACAAATTAAGCGCAACAACGGAACCGTAAACATTTATATATACTATATATATATATATATATATATATATATATAATATATACAATACGCTATACGACACAGCACACACACACCTCAGAGACAGCACGACCTACCACGCCCCAGCTGAGCACCATTACAATTCTCAGTTAGCACCGCAAATTGCATATCAAACCGCAGAGCAACATATTGCAGCACAAAACACACACACACACATACATATAAACATATTAATGCGTTTTATTACATGCATACACAGTGCAATATATGTCTGTATGTGTGTGTGTGTGTGTGTCTGTGTGTTTGTGTGTTTTATTTTGTGCACAGCAATGGTTCTGCTTGACAATCGTAATGCAGTTGCTTACAGTATGCCGGCAGCGACAATTGCTGCAGTTGCTGTGCTTTTGTCTTTGTGTTTTTTTTTTTTTTTTTTTTTGATAGGCTTTTGGCCAAGAGCAACGTCTGCAATTAGACACGTTACGCTAAGTAAAATCATCGATAAACGCAATTTGCTGAAATAACATTTTATTTTTATTTTATTTTTTATTTTTTTTTGTATTTCTTTCATCATATTGAGAATAGAAAACGAGTTGAAGCTGTTTTGCTGAAACTGACGATCGAGCATTAACCGGTTAAAGCTTTATGTCTGACTCTCTCTCTCTCTCTGTGTTTGTGTGTGACTCATAAATGAGAAGAAGCAGAAAGAGTGCGAGAGAGAGAAAGACAACACAGCAACAGCAGCAGCCAAGCAGCAGCAGCTCGAATCGTCAACGTGAAAACGAGCTGCGCTCAGTCGACGATATCAACTTGAACCTGAAAGATCAATACGCGGTGCTGACACTAAAAGTGAAAGATCTAAACGCATAACAGTAGCACAGTAACAGTTATTAGCATAGTAACAGTCACTATTATAGTAATAGTTACAGCTTACTATCAGCATTAAAAAATACATATATATATATATATATTTTCCATCACTGTACGTTAGCTCTGTACAATTGTAATTGAAACTTGCAGTGTCAAGCAGTGTAAAAAGCAAGCAGTGCATATTGTGTTGAAATACAGGCACAGGCACACATACACATACACAGGCACATGCACAGATATATTGAGATATAGAATATCTTTTTATTGATTGTGCAGTCAATTGTGGCAAAGAATATTTTGTTTGAAAGCAAACGCGGAAACGTCAAATTGCAATTTGTATAAATCATAAATAAACAATTTATTTCTGTGTGCACATCAATAAATATACATAAAATATACAACAACAACTACAACAAAAGCAACACGCAAACAATTCTTATTGCAATACAAAAAAAATAAAATAAAAATAAAATGACGGCAGTAACAAAAGTCCAGAGAATGCTGTTATTCCTGACAGGTAAGTTTATCAAACAAAAACAACAAAAAAAATCAATTAAAAAAAAAAAAATAAAAAAAATTAAAAAAAATAAATAAAAAAAAATTTAAAAAAAAAATAAAGTAAAAATAAAAAAATAAAAATAAAAAATAAATAAAAAAAAAAAATTAAAAATAAAAAAAAATTTTAAAAAAAATACATAATATATATTATGCAATTTATGCACATTGTTTCATTCATTGTTAACGTAATAATTATTTAAATTTATTTTTTTGTTTTTTTTTTTAAATTTGTACTTGACTCTAATTAATATATATATATACATTTTTTTTACCATATGATGCATGAGAACTTAACGTGGCAATAATAGAAAATAATACACAAAAAAAAAATGCATGTGAAATTATTGATATTATATGTATATGAAATATAAAATATTCAACAGTAGTTCAACATATAAAAACATTAAAAACACATTAAATTTGACAGATTGTAGGTGTAAGTGTGAGTGTGAGAAAGAGAGAGTGATAGAGACAGATAACAACAAAGTTCATTTGATGACGAAAATGAATTTTTTTTCATCATTTTCAATGAGAAATTGATAAGCAGAAAATTTCTTGCACGAAATATTGCTAACAAAATTTTTTGTGTCGTTAGCAATAAAAGAAGAAGAAAAACAGGCAAAAAAAAGGGGGGGAAAAAAAAATACAAATAGTTGCCAAGCGTTGACAAGCGTAACGCATACAGCTGCTAGAGAATTCTATTTCATATATACACTCTCTCTCTCTATCTCACTCGCACTTGCACACTGGGCACTGTCATAGCCACAGTCAGTAAGCGCGTCTGTTTTTATAGCATGTTATTATTATAGCATGTCATAATGTCAATATGTTATATGTAGTATTAAGTTCTCTATATACCATCGCATATTATAATTTTTTAATAACTGAAATATGAATTTTGCTATTGTTGATATAGCTTATCGGTTAGATCGTAAACAAAGTTAAACCTATAATAATATCTCTATATACAATAAGAGTTTTAATGGCATTTATAAAAGCTGTAAGCTAAATGGCAAAAAGAGGCAGAAAAGAAGAAATAAAAACATGTGATGCCTGTAGAGACAAGTTGTCACAAGTCAAGACATGTTGACACTAAAGTTGAAAGCAAGTTCAATTCAATTAATAAAATATTATATGTATGTATATATACAAAAAAAAAAATCACACGCATAAATTTGAAGTCACACGACATTGAATTTGTCTTGATGTTAGATGAAACGGTTAACCGTTTCATTTTGCACTTAATGAACCATTAAGTTTCGGCCTATTGTTGTTATTGTTATTTGTATTAATTTTCACATAATTTGCATAAATTGTATTATCAGTAGACAACAACAGAAGGCATTGGACTTGTCATTTGTCTTCTCATTCATATCAATAGCAAATATTAAGTATACGACACGTGAGCAAAGATGCGTGCACTGACCTTAGAATTTTGTACAGTACATATTGTCACACATACACACTCTCTCTCTCTCTTTCTCTCTTGCTCTCCCTCTCTCTCTCTCTCTCTTGCTCTCTCTCTCTCTCACTGTAACACGTGTGCAGCTGTTATAGATTTGCATATACATGTATGTAGACTGTAGAGTAAACATTCATTGATAACACAACATATAAGCATTTGCACAGTTGCACAAAACATGATTGAAATATTGAATAAATATTATAATAATAATACAAAATACACAGACTTTCAAAGAATAATAATAAATAATAATATAATGTTTGCCATTAGCTTGTTAATAGCAATTTAATTGCTCAGCTTTTGTTTTTATTTTATTTTTTTTTTCTTAGACTAAGAATCAGACATTTGCTGTGCATTATTTTGCTTTCAATTTTTTTACTGCTTATCAATTTATACATTTTACATTCTATAATTAGCTCATAGGCTTGGTTTTTTTTTATTATTATTATTATTATTTTTTTTATAAGTGCTTATGATATGACAGATCATGTTCACTTAACGTTCACATTGAATGTTCGTTAACTTTTTGATAGCACTTAATGATACTCAAAGAATTTTTTTTTTCTATTTTTATATGTAATTGTAATTAGAATTATATTTATATTTATTATATTATTTATATTTATATTTATTTATATAAAAAATATACAAATTGTAGCAAGTGATAAGCGCACTATAATTATACTACTCAGCATTATTTATATGTATAAAAAATTCTTTAAATTTTTCATTTCAATATAGAGAAAAAAAAATGCGAAAAAAAAAACAAAAAAAAAAAAAACAAAAATTATTCACTTTGCGGTTATTTACATTTCTTTCTTGTTTTTTTTTTTTTGCTGCATGAATCAAGACTATGTTTTTTTTTGTTTTCTTTGCTTTTTTCTTAGCTGCATTGACAATTCTTTTTTTAAAGGGAATTTTTTTTATTTTTTTTATCAGAGTTTCAGCAGAGCAATCACTATTTGATCATTGAATTGTTTCCTAATGTTTGCACAGTTGTTTCTATAATTTATTGTATAATTTGTCATGCTGTTAGTCAGACTATATATACTATATTTATATATATATATGTCTATCAAATTTCTTTTCAATTTTATATTTTATTACATGTTTTTTTTGCGCCTAACGCTAATTATAATAAATTTATAAGCTACAGTTTATATATATATATATTTATATAGCTTCAAACTAAACGCAGCTGTTGTTGCACTTTAGCCAGAACCTACGACAACATATATTAAATGTTGCCACAGCAGACAATATTTTTTTTTTGCGGCATGTTCTCGCACATGGTGAAATTGATAAGAAACATGAAAATGGCAAAAAAAAAATGAAAGAAAAAAAAAAGAATTTATCAATTTTTAGAGCAATATATATAAATGATTATTGAACTGTCTGGAGTGCCGTGTGCGTTATAAAGATATACACGCCCACCTCTAAATACAAGCAGACAAAGAGTAAGAGAGATAGAGAGAGACAGCTGTCTCTCATATAATAAAAAAAACTTGTGTTTATTTATGTAACGTGACGCGTCGCTTTCTGAAATTTTTTTGTGTTGTGCTTGTGAAATATTTCGTATTTTTATTTGCTGCTCAAAGTAAAACTGCTAAATCATAGATTATATAGAATCTTCCAGTTTGATAATTGACATGTCTATAAAATGTTCAACTTGCTGCCATAACAAATAATCAAAAAAAAAGAAGTGAAAAAATCTAAAAATTTTGATAAGATTTTATAGGCACTTGAATTTGCACGATCTGCACGATCGATCAGCTAATGTGCTAAGCTATTTGCTAAATTTAACGGGAACAGACAAGACGACGCCGGTTTTTCTTATCAGTTAACAAAAAAAAAAAATAAAATAATAATAATAGAAAAATTGAAAGCACTTCAGCAAAGCAATGAAACACTTTCAAAACTCAACAACAACAACAACAACAATAATAAAATTGTAATTAATTTTTTTTTATGATTCTTGGCTAATTCAATGATGATTGAATGCGATTTCATGCAACTTTTGCCTAGGATCATAAAACGCTTCATTTATTTACAGTATGTTGACTTTTTCAATTCATAAAAAAAAATAAAAATAAAAAATCAAGATAGTCGCAAGTTGCGACTGAAGTTTGTTTTTGTTTTGTTTTTTTTTTTTTATAGGCTTTACAAAAATTTGCACACGCCCAATTGATGGGAAAACCTAGAATACTTAGGATATGGCGTATAGGGACACCTTGATGAATACAGTAGCAAGTTGGAGAAGGGGTGAGGCGTAGTAGAAGTGAGGCTGCTCTAAGAGCGAACTTTTTCTATATAAATTATTTTTCCTTGAAATTGAATGAAATTAAATATATGTACAGTGGGATGAGCTCAATTTTGGAGTTAGTTTTCAAAGAAAATTTTTACTAGGAATTTTATAATAATTTAGGGCGCATATTTTGGTTGTTGGGCTTCTCTTCCTAAACCTTTTTGGATTTTAGGGACACCTTGGATGTTAATACTTAAGGAAGTGTTAGACAATGTTTGAATAATTGAATAATATTTTATGTATAAACAGTAGCGTAAGTTGGAGAAGGGGTGAGGCGTAATCTTTGAATGTTGAAGCTGCACTTTCTCTGAAATTTTGGATAATATTTTGTGCTATATAAATTATTAGCTTGGAGAATTGGAGGCTTAGTCTTTGGATGTTGAAGCTGCACTTTTTCTAAGATTTTAGATATTTGTGCTATATAAATAATTATCTGAAAATTGAATGAAATTAAATACATGTACAGTGGCATAAGCAGGATAATTTTTGGAGTTAATTCACGGAACTTTTCACAGAAAATTTTTACTAGGAATTTTACAATAATTTAGGATGCATATTTTGATATATTTTGGCTTCACTTTCTAGACATTTTTAGATTTTGGGATTAAATGAAATGAAAATAAAGCATACCACTGTATACGTATATAACCTATACCACTGTGCGTAGAAGGGGAATTTATGTATATAAAATTCACTTTTTTCAAGCATTTGGACAATATTTAATTTAGAAAAATCCCAAAATGATCCAAAATGAAAAAATCAAAAGCAAAAAAAAAAAATTCCCATTGAAAAATAACTATGTACGCCACTGCTCAAATATATAAATATATATAAACACTTGTACAAATATAGATACAAAATATATATATATATCGCATATACATATATATCGCATATAGTATATAGTTATACTTAGCTGTTAGGCATACAACATTCAAATTGATAACGTTATCTTACACTCTGATCGCGCAGCGTATTAATAAAAATACAAACAGAAAAAAAATATAAAGAGAAAAAAAAAAACAAAATATATCAACAATTCGTTGTGATTTTTCTTTTTTTTTTGTATTTATTTATTTCTTTTTTTTTTTATCAGTTTTTTTTGTGTTGTAGTTTTTTTATAATGATTATTTTGTATTTGAATCATTTCAGTATTGAATGTGTACGCGCCCAATGCACACGGTCAATCATATTTGTTAACATTGGAAAACGTTCTACAACGACAATTGCCATACAATAATACAGATCCAAAATTATTTGGTGATCAAGTGGATAATAATACTAGAATATATTTATATAAAAACGGTAAGTAATTTAAAAATTTGATAAAATAAAAGATAAAATAAAAAAATAGTTAATAAAATTATGATAAAATAATATAGAAAAAAAAACTGAAAGATAAAATAAAAAAAAGTTAATAAAATTGCTTTTTGTGACAGTGAAACTTAACGTTCAAGTTTTTTTTTTCTTTTTTGTTGACTTAGAAGCGATCAATCAAGCTTAAAATTAATATTAAAATTAAAGTAAATATTAATAATTTAAATGAAAGTTCAAAGTGTAGCAAATATCAAAGTGTTTAGCAAGTGCAGTGATAAATATATTTAAGCAGCAAAAGATAATGATACTTATATAATTATATAAAACATAGTTAAGATCAAAGATCTATATATGTATGTACATATGTATCTGTTGTCCACATCATTGTCCATTTTTAGTGTCTTATATCAGCTAAAAAAAAACACAGCAAAAAAAAATATCATAAAATCAAAACTTTGATTGCAGTAATATTATCATGTTATTTTTTTTTTTTTTTACCTTTTGTCAATTGTTGATCATCTTTTTTTTTTTTTTTGCGTGTTTTTTCTTATGAGTAAGAAATTCTAATAAAATGATTTGAAATTTACGCGAATCTACAATACGCAGAAATTGTAAGAATATTTTTTTATTATTTTTGCGGCTAGCACACAATAAGTTAATAACAAGTTGACATAAAACTGGTTATAATCAAAGCGATTAGCTTTTAGCTTAGTTGCAGACCAGCCTCAACACACAAACACACAAACACACACATACAAATACACATCAATACACTTTATGGGTCGCTGATGACGCGCGATTTCTGTGTTTTTTTTTTTTTGCAAATTTAGCGCAACTTTTGAACTTTTTGCGTCATGAACGTAATTGCATGACACATGTGAGAGATACCGTTACACTTGACAACAAGCATACATTTATTTTTTGATACAATGAATTTAATTGTTTTTTACTCTTAACTAATATATTTTTTCTTTATTCTTTTTTTTATCTTTCAGTAGTTGTTGAAAGTAACAACGAATTGTCACAGACGGCAATGGATGTGATTACCATTGTTTGGTATGTTGCAACATTTTTGGCCTTGGCCGCCTTCTTTATGCTTATGGCATGCTCAGATCGTCGCTGTCGTAATTTACGTAATGGCCAACAAGCGAATGCTACAAATGGTAATGAAACGCAACGTGCACCGCCGACACCATCGCCATCGTATAGTGAATTTGCACCGCCAAGTTATGATACAGTTATTAAAATGCAACATGCTGCCAAGCCAAGCATCTTTGTGATTCCCTTTGATAGCGAAAATAAAGACAACACCAACAGCAACAACAGCAACAACAACAATAATAATAATAATAATATTAATAATAATGATGAAACAGATTCAACAGCTGTTACGCCTTTGCCTGCCACTATTTATACAATTGATGAGCGACCGAAGGCGGATAAATAACTTTGCTTAAAATAACAACAAGAATAACAACAACTTCTCTGTGATATTTGCTGTGCATGCAATTTGTTTGCCAAACAAAAAAAAAAAAACAAAAACAAAACAAAATGTCGTCGTTTTGGGCCAATAACAAAACGTTCTACGACTATTTTGTAGTACAGTGTAAAATGAAAAAACAAAATTGTATTTTTTTTTATATAATTATTATTATTAATTATTAATTATTATTGTATTATATTTATAAGATTTATATGCTATGTAATATTTTTTTCTAAATAATATTTTAAAAAGCATTTGAAATGCTTTTGAAGACTGAATGAGAAAATATGTTGTTTTCACATATTTTGCTATAGTCAATTTTTAAAATTTTTTTCTCTTCTCTGCCTTATAAATTTATCAATAATTTAATAAAATGCTTATTATATGCATTAAAAAATAATTAATTTGTATTTTTATTATTATTTTGTTATTTGTTTCGAATTTAAATAAGCGCGCTTAAGTAAGCAGTTCAGAAAGCAGTGCAAGCGGTGCAACTACAACGCATACATCTGGCAACCTTATTTTCAGCAAAAACACAAACCAAAAGTAGTATATTTTATTTCGACTGGTGTATTGGATAAATATATTAGCTAAGTTACAAACCACAACAAGTTTGCTTTCGAATTTTGTTATTTTCAAAAAAAATATTTTATAATCAATTTTTCACACAAACAGAAATACTTGACATTAATTGTAAATAAAAATGAAAGTAGTTCAATTTATGTTAAGAAACAGTTGATATTCACAGGTGTTTGAGTTGCTTTCAGCAACTGTATTCCCTGAAAATTCTTTTGTTTATTGTTGATAACGTAATAATGTAAGAAAAAAAAAAAACCTAAGCGTGTTTAACATAAAAACATTGTGTTATCAGCAGCAACAGCAGTAGCAGTTGATGACTAAAGTGGGGTGAGGGATTTTTCAATGAAATTCCCTAGAATTCTAGACTTTAGATTAATTATTGGTCAATCGATCTTGATTTTTTTTTTTACAAATTTATTTTTATTATGTTTTTGTTTATTATTTATAATTCATTCATTTTATACTTAGAGTATATTCAAATAAGCAAAATTGAAGCTATAAAATTGTTTAATTAATATTTTTTGTATATTTTTACCATAATTTCGTTTTCCCTTTCATTTAATTTGTTTATACATGTTTTCTGTTTATTTTTGCGCTTAATTGATCAAATGATCTGTTTGTTAATGGCATTCATGTTAAACATTCTTGGAATCTAAAAATTGTTTAATAGAAAAACATTTTGTGTCAGCATCACATGACTTTGCATCAATTGTTTCTTCTACTTCTTCTTTCTCATCTTTCCCTTTCTCTTTCATTAAAATTTTCGGTTTATTTTGCACACTTTGCTAAATTTAAATTTGTTTACTAAAAACAAAAAAAAAATCCCAGAAATCAAACACAGAGCGCGAACGAAATATGAAAACGAATTTCAACTCAAAACTGATAACACTGACCGACAGCTTCAGTTTTGTTCCTCAAGCAGCAGACACAGACACATATATACATACATATATATACAGTTAGGGAGAATAAACCAGATCATGTGTTTTTTTGAAATGCAGTTAAATCACGTTATGCCTCGATAAATGCGGTTAATCATGAAGTACAACTGTTTTACTTCTTGTCTACTTCATGAATTGCCGTAGCGTCTCCCATGAGACTCCCAATGGCTACTCCCATAGCTCTTCATAGCTGCATACCCTGTACAAACAATCAAATGTTTGCTGGGTCATATGTTTAAATATTATTTAATTATTTAAATATTAAATTTCATAATTATTTTTATATTATGAAATTTATTTATCTTATTTTTTATAATTATTTTTATATATTTTGCTTTTCAAGTCAACTGCTTATCTACAGGGTAACTGCTTGTCTTGCTTAGTAAAACTGCTTGCTACAACTGCTTGCTGCTGCTGTTGTTCAATAAACAAAAAGCAACATAAATACTACTTGAATCTAAGTGTATTTTGATGGACCATTCATTAAGTTATTGGCGTGCTTTTCAGAGCGCGTGAGTAGCGTGCGCGTGAGTACAATGAATTATGCTTTTTATTTTTTATTTATTTTTTTCAGCTTGCTTGTGCGGGTGGTAAGTGTAGAAGAGAAGGAAGCTCAATTGTTATTGCTGCTGTTGCTGCTGCTGCTGCTGCCGGCTTGCTGGAATCTTTTTATGCGCCGCTTGTCGTGGCGTCCATCGTTGCTTTTTTTTTTGTTCCTTGCTGTGCAAAATGCGCCAATATTATTAATGGCTCTCACGCTCTTCAATTGAACTAAGCTGAGTGCTAAGCGCACTACTACTGCTGCTGCTGCTCTCCTCTCTCTCTCTCTCTTTACACTACACTCACACTACTCGTGCTATACTCGTGTCTGACCAATTGTCCATTTGTCTGCTCAGCGCTGCTATGCTGCGCTGTCTGCGTCTGCGTTTGTCTGTTTGTGTGGTCTCTCGTTCTCTCAGTCTCTCTCTCTCTCTTTAACTATCTACTGCTTGCTGCTGCTTGCGCCTCATTTGCCGATCGTTCGTCGAGTTGTGCAAAACAACGTTGCCGTCATCATCATCATCGTCGTTGTCGTCGTCGTTGTCGTCGCTGTTGTTTGTCGAAGTTGAAAAGAAACTTTTTCGTTGAAAAGCATCTGGAACGTAATTAGACTTGTTCAGTTGTACACAAACCGTGCGATCGTTTGGATTACTATTTTTATATACAGTATCAATAAATCTATAATTTACAAGTGACAATACAAAATATACAAAAAAAAAATAAATAAAAAAAAATTATAATAATAATCAAATTATTATTATAAAAGAAAACTAAAATAAAAAAGAAAATAAATAAAATAACAGAAAAATACAATTATTTTTAGTCATTATGTCTGATAAGAGCATTATTTTTGGACTATGCCTGGTGACAGTGGCGCTAATGCTGCAATTAGTTAGCGCAGATATTGAGACAAATGAAGTGAATGATCATAATAATAGTCATAATATACCAGAACCATATTGTAAGTGATATGAGGCAACAGCAACAGCAGCAGCAGCAGCAGCAGCTGTAATAATTATTTCTTAAATTTCATTTTTAATATTCTAAAATAATAAATAAATAAAAAATTTACAGTTTTGCATGGCGTGCAAGTATATGCAAATGATCGTCAGTGTATTATGGTTGGTGGACTTTGTGTACATGAATCGGATTGTAATGAGCCAACAACTAATAAAGGACTCTGCCCCTCAAATACACATTTAGGTGTTGAATGCTGTTATGAGTGTAAGTATTTGATTATTTTTTAAATTTTTTTTTATTAATTTTTAATACTGATAAAAAAATAAACTTGCACACTTGCACAAAACTATTCAACAGTTATATCAAAATTAAAAAAAACCTAATAGTTTTTTCCTATCCTAACTATTTCCTATCTTCAATTTAAATCCTCGCCATCATCCCACATGCTAACATTTCTCTTGCTCTACACATACATATACAGTAGATTCCGCTTATAGCGACTTTCAAGGGATCTACGATTTTACGTCGTTATAACCGAAAGACGCCACTAACCGAAAGGGGTTTTGTATGTATAAGCTTGCATGGCCAACGAGTTTTAGTCGCAGTAACCGGACGGACGCTTTAAGCAGAGTCGTTATAACCGGATTCTACTGTATATATACATTTTTTAAATTTCTTAATCTATAAACTATATATATATGTATCAATTGGTATTATTTGATATATTCATTTTATTTCCTTGTTTTTTTCTGTAATTGTTTATTATTTTTTTCCCTTTTTTTTTCATTATCTGTTTACTAACAACGTTTCGTCTGACTCCAAAACTTCAAACCTCAAATCATTTACTATTACCAAAACCTTCAAAAATAATTTCTCTATTGGATATCGATAACATAAACGATAACGATAACGATTGTGCAGTGCCGGTTAGAGCAGCGCCATGCAGACAACAATTGGGCGAATGCATGGATCAATGTAATGACAGTTTGAAGAGACCAAATACTGATTGTAAATCTGGACAATTCTGTTGTGTTGTGGTTAACTAAGAATATATATATAAATAAATATATATCTAAATAAATCGATAAAAAAAATATGTAACAAAAACAAAAAAACAAAAGAAAAACTTTAAATGTATTTATTAAATTATATTTTTACTTATATATTGTACGAATGAATTATTATTTTGACTGCTGTAATAAAATGCACACTGTAAATATTTTTCAATGCTGTTTTCATCTCTCTTTGCTGCTGCTGCTCACATGACCAATTGATGTAAACATCATCTAAACGCACTGATTATGTAAGTACTTTTGTTTATATATGCTAACATTTTGTTTATACGCCATGTACTTTCGACTATTGATGAGATTCACTGAATCATTTTGATGACACCAACAGGTCAACTCAACGAAGCAACCAAGCAACACAACACAACAGAACAGGCAAAACTTCTTATCAGCAATTGCATGCTCTCTCTCTCTCTCTCTCTTGCTTGCCGAAACTGTTAAAGAGAAGCTCAGCTGACTTTGCTTTTGATTATTGTGTCACGTGTAGACATTGACGTACAGTTGTGTGTGTTCAGTTCTTCAGAGTTCAGAGTTATCTCTGGTTTTGCTCTATATATAAAAAATTATTATAGTTTATATTATATATATATATAATATTTTTATTCAGACTTTAGCATATATATATATATTATATATATATATATATTATATATATATATATTCTAAGGCATATCATGCAACTTTTGCGTTTCAATGTCAAGTTCAGCTTTAGTTCAAGCTGACAAGCTTAAGCTTAAGCAAAACATACACTTTCTCTCTCTTTCTCTCTCTCTCTCTGTCTTTCATATTCATTCTTTAGATTCCATTGCCACAAACAATTTTTGAAATCTTCAGTACAGTATATTTATAATTTCTATTGCTTCTTTTCTATTTTTTTTTTTTTTTATTATTATTAAAAATAAACGTCCTTGCTGAGCATTCGCGTTTGGTAAAAATATTTCACATTTATCAGATACAATATCGTATCGTACGCCGACGCCGACGCCGACGCCGACGACGACGCGTTATGCTTGCGCCTCTCGTTTTGCGTTTGTCGCCACTTTTGCTTTTTGTATTTCGTGTGTACACGTTTGTTTTTATTTATGCTTTATTATTTATTTTATTTTTATTTTTTATACATTTTATTTTATTTTTTTATTATTTTTTTTTATTGTGTGTTTCGCTTTATTAATATTATAGTTGTGCACGATTTCACAGCCAATGTTTGACTGTTTGTATTCCATGATGTTATTTATAGTTGAATTTTTTTTTTATATTTTTTTTTGTCTTCTTCTCTGTTGTATTTTCATTGTTTTTGTTTTTGTTTTTTTTTTGCTACGTGGGCGTACAAAATGACAAAATGACATGGCGCTAGGCTAGGTTGCTGTTGTTGAATTACATGAATTTTAAGCCAAGGCAACAAATTTCATTCATTCAGTTTTTTTTTATGCGATTTTTCAAATACTATTGCAAGATTATGGAAAATTCTGCAGAATTATTAAGAAATTGTTAAGCAAAACACAGAGAAAAGGAAAATTTTAAAAACTGAAATTTAATAATTTATATTTATATTTCAGTTTTGTTTTTATTATTTTTGTAAGTGAAAAATTTTGAAATATTTTTTGAAAATTATTTATTATTATTTTTAAGCAAAATAAATTAATAATATTTTATAAATATATATAAAAATTTTTTAGATATTTTTTGAAAATATTTTATTATTATTTTTAAGGAAAAGAAATTTTTAAAATTTTCAGGAATAAAATAAATTATATTTTAATATATAAAACATTTAAAAATATTTTGTAAAATTATTTATTTTTATTTTTAAGCAATATAAATTTTTAAAATTTTTAGGAATGAAATGAATTACATTTTATTAATATTATTAAATATATAAATCACTTTAAAATATTTGTTTATTTTATGATTATTTATTATTATTTTTTTTAGCAAAATAAATAAAATGAAATAAATGAATTATATTTTATTAATTTATTTTAAATATAATTTTTAAATAATTTTTAAATATTATTTATTATTATTTTTAAGCGAAAGGTAACATTTAAAATTTTCGGGATATAAAAATTATTAAAAAAGTTAAAATTTTTTTTTTTTAAATCATTTATTATTATTTTTAAGGAAAAGAATGTTTTAAAATTTTCAGGAAAAAAATAAATTACATTTTAATGTATAAAACATTTAAAAATATTTTTTTAAATTATTTATTTTTATTTTTAAGCAATATAAATTTTTAAAATTTTCAGGAATGAAATGAATTACATTTTATTAATATTATTAAATATATAAATCACTTTAAAAAATATATATATATTTTTAATAATTTTTATTATTATTTTTTAAATAAAATAAAATTAAATAAAATGAAATAAATGAATTATATTTTATTAATATATTTTAAATATAATTTTTGAAAATTATTTATTATTATTTTTCGGGAAATAAAAATTATTAAAATAGTTAAAAAAAAATTTTTTTTTAAATTATTTATTATTATTTTTAAGGAAAAGAATGTTTTAAAATTTTCAGGAAAAAAATAAATTACATTTTAAAGTATAAAACATTTTAAAATATTTTTTTTTTGTAAATTTTTTATTATTATTTTTAAGGATAAGAAATTTTTAAAAATTGAATTAAATTTTATTAATATTAATTTAATGTATAAATAATTTTTGAATATTGTTTGAAACATTATTTATTATTATTTCGAAGCAAAAAGTAAATTTTAAAATTTTCGGGAAATAAAAATTATTAAATTTGTTGAAAAAATATTTTTTAAAAATTATTTATCATATCTTCATGCAAAAGAAATGTTGATTTTTTGTGAATTTAATAAATTTAATTTTTTAAAATTATTTGAAATAAATTAAAAAAAATATCAAATATTTTTTAAAATATTGTATTTTTATTTTGAGTGAAAAGAAAGGTTTATTAGAAAATAAAATATAAATTGTAATATATTAATATTTTATATTTTTAATATAAAAAAAATTGTAAAATATTTTTAAAATTTTTTTTATTATTATTTGTAAGTAAAAGAAAATAAAACAAAATAAAATTGAATTAAAATACTGTCAAGCTTTTAAAGTGCTTGCAAAGCGCTTAACGAAAGGGTCTTAAATAACATTGTTATCTGGCGCTGATCTTACAAGTTCATTATTAAGACTGATTGCATTATATATTATCTTAAGATATTAAATTCAACCTTGAAGCTTAATTTACTTTTGCGTGATTTCCCACTTGCACTTGATGTGAGTGCAGTAGAATCTCGCGTGATTTACTGTCACTATCTATAAGAAATTGTTCCCTACCGAGAGAGAAAGAGAGAGAGATAGAGAGAGAGAGAGAGAGAGAGAGAGAGAGTGTATGCAATTCTTTAATTTGCTCAACCATCGCAAATGACAGTGAAAACGACAAATGACTTTGACATATGAATCTGTGGCCTTGGTCTAAGCATTGAAACAGTTAACGCTTTTTGCTCTGATACTGATTGACTTTATATAGTTTATATATATATATATATATTTTTATAGTTCAATTGAATCAAATGAAATAAATGCGTCTTAGATTGCATAAGCGTAGCGAAAATGTGTTTTTGCTTCTAGAACAAAAAAAAAAAAAATATATATAAATAAATAAAATGTGAGTATAAAAAAAGTATATAAAGTATTTTTGTATATATGTAATAAGTAACTAAATATATATAAATATAAATATATATATATATATATATATATATATATATATTTATGAACATGCATAATTATATATATTTTTTTTTTTATTTTCTATAGAATTTCTTATCACACTTGTCATATAATAAATAATTTATGTGTTTTTGTTTACGTTTTCGGTTTCGCAGTATGAGCTAATCGTTGTCTTTAATATGCATTACTTAAGCTATGGCTATGCTTATTGATCGGATTTGATATAGGAAACAAATTTGAAACGGCAAAAAAAAAACACAAAGCGTGAAAATAGTAAAAACTCTTTATATACATTAACTTGAATTTTATTTACAGGGTATCTTTAGTTGTACAACTCTTACTTTGCTTACTTTTATATTTTTTTTATATTTCTTTTTATTTTTTATGCTTTTTCTTTTGATTTTATTTACACATTTTGTAGTCATTTTCAAAGCATACTAATAAATGTTGTAGTAGTATGTGGCAGTGCAAGAGTAGGCGATGCATTGTGTAGTGAAGTGCGGGGGGCGTGGTCTTGTTGCATTTGAGATACGCTCATATTTCATGTCATAGTTCGCACTCATTTTTCACTTGACATAAACTGCGTCTCATTGCCGGGGGCCGTGCAACGCAATTTGCATGTACGAGAAGCAACAGCAACTCTCGTGTACTTTGGCTTTTTTTTTTTTTTTGCTTTTTTGCTGCTTCATTTTTTGTTCATTCGTTCGTTGGTTTTTTTTTTTTCATATTTCATATTTCAGTTTTAATTTTTATTTTTTTGCATCGTGTGGTGCGCTGTTGAGTATAAAAGAAAATGATTTTGTGGCATAAATTAACGCCAAGAGGCACACGAAACACTATTAAAAAATACTTCCACACATGCAAGTTGCGCGCATCCTTCAGCCAGTTACCAGTTGCCAATGTGTGTCTGTCTGTGTGTATGTGTGTGTCTTGTGTGTTGTCCTGGCAAAGGATGCGGATGTGGATGCAGATGTGCAAGTCAATGGCTTATAGAAAAGCCAGGATATTCACTGCTCATACGCTACGTTGCCTTCGCCGTGTGTGTGTTGCCTGATGATGTCGTACTATCAACTTCTTTCGCACTCTCTCTCTCTCTCTGTCTCTTTCATGCAATTAATCCTTTTTTCTCATGCTCGTATATGTATGTCGCACAACCTTCCATAACTACGACCACGCCCACATACAGCCTCTTTAGCTCGCTGTCTGTCTGCAAAATGACTTTTTAAGTTAATTTCTTATATGTGTCGAGCATGTTGTTCCGCAACATGGCCAACACAAACTCTCACACATATACACATGCATTCACGCGCCAGTTACTATGTATGGCTGATTGGCTTGGCTGAAATCACATTGCTTGGCTTTAACTCAGCCTGCTATATGCTATTAAAATTAAAATAGCAACTCGTAAGTCGTAAATGTTAATATTTAAATATTTTACTTTAATTGATTTTCCTTATTAACTTTGACCTTATTTTAAGTATTTTGTAGTATTTGTATGTACATATATTCATAGTCACTGCTGTTATTTTTCTTAGTTTCGTAGCATTGCAAGCAGTTTAAAGAGCAGCAAGCAGCTCATTTGTTTATGTCAACTGCTTAAGCTCTGCACTGCTTATTTACATGCATATAATTGCACTGCTTATTTATGATACTTGCATTTAATTGTTATTGTTTCTGCAGTTATTTGTTGTAAAAATGTAAACTATAATAATATAAATATAAACATACAAGATGTATTATCCAAATGCAAGTAAATATATTTCATTTGTTGATTGTTATTTAATGTGCAGCTAGAAAGTAGAGGACTTGCAGTTCAGCGTTCTGCGCTGTTAGTTAAAAGGAGACAGAGATATGCAAGCAGTTGGATTTGTTTAGCGCCAGAGAGTAGAAAAGGAAAAAAATGAGTAAAGTGCAAAGAGAGCTTAGAGTTTTTTTTTTTTTTTTGGTTGAGCAAGCAGCTCAGGTGACGTCATAGCACTACGGCTTGAGGTCGAGCACAGCAAACAGAGAGATAAGCGCTTCGCATCTTTTTTTTTCTCTCTCTCTGTGTCTTTCTCTATCGTTCTTGTCATATTTCTTTGTTTCTATGCTGTGTTTTATTATACTTGAATAAGAATGCAGCTATTGCTTTTTGCATTTCGCCTTTGACATTTTTATAGCCTAGCTTATCGCACTGCTTGCTAGACCACACATACGCACACATATATATGTACACACATAGACAGTGTCGAATTTTTGCTTTAAAATGATTGATGTTGTTTTTTTCATGGTTGTTGTTGTTGTTATTCATATTTGTTTTGTTAAATGACTTTAATAACTCTGTTTCTAAGCTAATGAAAATGAATTTCCTGCATAAAATCGACTTTAATATTTATGCAAATTGAAGTTCAAATAGCATAAAATGCAATTACTTAAATTTCTTTGACAAATATGCACGAGAATGCGCACGTTAACACCAACAATCTCCATCGCCTCCCCTCAGCCTTCACAACGTTGTGTTAACCCTGTTTCTGTTAACCATGGCAATAAATCCCATTAACAACATGCAAATGAAAGCAAAATTTTCTCTGGCACGCTTAATGTGTGTGTGTGTGTGTGTGTGTGTGTGTGTGTGGAAGGTGTTGAAAATGTTGTGTTGCTTTTGAAGTGTGTTTTGTTGCAAGAATACACACGAGGCGACAAACCAAGATTTTCATGTCGACGCAATAATACTTCAGGCGACATCTAAATACTGAAAGAAGTGATAAGAGCAAGAAAGACAGAGAGAGAGAGAGAGACAGAGAAAGTGGAAGAAAGTTGAAAATTTAACAATTAGCAAAAAATGTTATGTTGCCAACACATATACATATACATATATATATATATATATATATGTACTATATAGAAATTACAGTTACCTGCGGCGATTTCTCCATCTTCGTCTGCAGAATATATTTTTCTTTCCTTTTATTTTTTTTTATATTTATTTATTTTATTTTTTTTTTGCTATGCTCTTGCTCTCTGCTAACGGGATTAACCGCAATTTCTTTAATTAAAATTTCACCCCCAAACCCGACCACATCTAAGGGCTATGGCAGTAGCAGAAATAAGTTGATAGAGATTGAGAGTGCAGAGAGTGGCAGTGGCAGCGGCAGCAGTAAAAAACAAAAAAAAAAAAAAGGATTGTAAATTACGCTGTCAGTCAGTCGTCTGTCAACAACAATTAAAACGGGAAGCAACATCACAAATTAAAAATTCATCATCTTCCGCTTTCCCACCTACATGCGGCGGCAGTAACTCATGTTTTATGAACAGCTACAAAAAATTTTTTTCTTTTCCTTTTTATACACGACTTTTCTTTTCTATATTTTCCTTTTCTTTTTGTTGTTGTGTGTGTTTGCTGTTGCCTCTCAACATTTTATTTTATTTTTTATATTTCAGTTTGTTGTTGCTATAATTTCTTTTTTACTGCTGCTGCTGCTGTTGTTGTTGTTGTTATCTATGCTTAGCATGTCTTGTACTTGATGTGCTACAGTTTTGATCCCTTTTTAATTTGATTGGTGTGTGGTTCTTCTTCCACAATTTCTACATCTTCTTTTTTTCTTTTTCTTTTTTCTTGATGTTGTTTCCGGTTTTGCTAGCAACTCTTCACTTACCTTTTGCTGGCCTTGATTAACATTCAAGGCGCAATTGCAGCATCAGCAGCAACAGCAACAGTAGCAGCTAAAAAAAGGGGTTAATTATTTTGTTTTCTGGCATATTTGTTTATGGCACGAGGCCGATACATTTTTGTGTATAGGAATTTTGACAGTGGCGTAGATGAGAGGGTAATTTTTAGCAGGTAAAAAAATAATACAATTTTTTTTAATATAAATTTTTTTGTAATTTATTTTTGTGTTTTCTTTATCATTGATTTCATTTTATTATTTTTTTAAATTTAAAAATTTTAAAAATAAATTTTTTTATTTATTTTAATTATTTCATTTTTATTTATTTTTATTTTTTTGTTATTATTATTATTATTATTTTTTTTTATTATTTATTTTAATTATTTTATGTTTTTTATATTCATTTTATTAATTATTATTTATTTTATTATTTAATTTATTATTTTTTTTATATATATTTTATTTTGATTTTTTTTCAATTTTCTTGCTCTTGAAAAAATATCTACAAAATTTTTATTTCATTTTATTATTTTTTTAAATTTAAAAATTTAAAAAAAAAATTTTTTTATTTATTTCAATTATTTCATTTTTATGTATTTTATTATTTAATTAATTAATTTTTTTTTGTTATTATTATTTTTATTTTTTATTATTTATTTTAATTATTTTATTTTTTTATATTTATATTATTAATTATTATTTATTTTATTATTTAATTTATTATTTTTGTATTTTTTATATTATTTATCATTGATTTCATTTATTATTTTTTTTAAATTTATTTATTTTTTATTTATTTTAATTATTTTATATTTATTAATTTTATTTATTTATATTTATTTTATTATTTAATTAATTTATTTTTTGTTATTATTATTTTTATTTTTTATTATTTATTTTAATTATTTCATTTTTATTTATTTTATTATTTAATTAATTCATTTTTTTGTTATAATTAATATTATTATTTATTATTTATTTTAATTATTTTATTTTTTTTATATTAATTTTATTAATTATTTTATTATTTAATTTATTATTTTTTTTATATATATTTATTTTTGTATTTTTATTTTTTTTTTAAATTTTCTTGCTCTTGAAAAAATATCTAAAAAAAATTTTTTCACATACTGCTGCCCTTTGCGCTGCGTCACTGCAGATAAATTTAAACTTAGATTTCAATTAGAGTTGAATTTTATTTTTATTTTTCTTGTTCTTGTTCTTGTCTTACTTGGCACTAACCTTTTTCTTTTGGGTCGGAAATGCCTAAAGGAAAAAAAATTTTTTTTCTTTTTTTTTAGGTTTCTTTTTTTTTGCTGGTTCTTTAGTTAATTAAGGTTAGAATTTAGCATTGAAATAACTGTATAATTGCAATTTATATGCTGTTCTGATAAATCGAATATGAAAATTATTTTATATATAACATGCATATTTTTTATTATTATTATTATATTTATTTAATTTATATTAATGCTTTTATTTTATTTTTTTGAGGTTTTTTTTTTTTTGAAGTTGCTTTTGTTTTGTACATTTGCGGTTGTGCAAGTTTTTCAGTGACTTTTGTTGTCTACAAATAATTTGCAGCTCATTTTCGTGCATCATTAACAATGTATAGTGTGAGGAAAGTTTTTTTTTGGGTGAAGGGGCAAGAGAACGTGACGGAAGTAGCTGAAGAAGAAGAAGATAACTTTTATCTAATTAATGAAACTTCAGCACAATGTCGAGAGCAGTTTGAGTAGATCTTTTGCTTCTTAGCTTTTAGCTGTTGCTTTTGATGCTTGCGTATTGTTGACAGTGAAGCGACGAAACTCATCGTACAACATGGCGTATGATTGCTTTTGTGTAAACAAACGACGACAGCATTTCGCAACTGAGACTGACGGACGCACTGAACGCATACAACAGCGGCAGCAAAGAGTGATGGAGGGCGTGGCGGGGTGGGGGCGGGGGGTGTGTGTCATGTCTTATGCCATGTCTTTAGCAGTTTTTCTGCCACTTTTTTTTTTTTCCATTTTCCATTTTCCATTGGATAAAAGTTTTTTAATTAGCAACAAAAGTAAAGGGGTTAATAATGCGCACGTCGACGTCGACGTCGCAGTTCGCAGTGCGCTGACTTCAGTTAAGTTGAGTTTTTTTTTTTTGTTTGGCTGTTGCCGAAAAAGTTTTTTGGCAAGCTAACAATTAAGTTTTTCGTCTATGCGGCTGACGTGCAAGCGCGCTTATGGCAGCTATAGTATGAGTGGGCGTGGCATACAGATAATAAGTATTAAGCAACACTTACTGACAATTAAGTTGATGCCTCCTTTGCTACTCTGCTGCTTGCCACTTGCCACTTGCTATCATCTTTGCTTTTCTTCATTGTTGACTTTTTTTCGGGCTGTAATTACGCGCTTAATCGCAATGAAATTTTTTACTATACGCTCTGCACATGGCAGACAGCACATTGTGTGCGGAAAGTGCTGAAAGTATGAATATGAAAGAGCTGCTTAAGTTGTGGCAATAACCTGAAGCAGTAGTGGCAGTAGTAGTGGCAACAGCAGCAGCATATGTTATGGCAAATGAAATGCTGTGAAAGCATTGAGCGCTGCTTGACCAACAAATGGCAACAAAATGCATTTGTGCTTGCAAATCTAAGACTTCACGATGACTGCTGCTGCTACTTGCTCTGCTGCTCTCTACACTTCTCTGCTGCTATGATTGTTAAGCTCATAATATTCATGAGCTTAGTTTTTTATGAAGTGCTAACAATGCGTAAAGCTATAATAACAACAACAATGTTAGACTAGCAAGGCAAAGGAGCGAGAGAGAGAGAGCGGGGCATGCTTTGACTTGTAGCACAGGAGCACACGGAGTGGCAACTTTTGCCACTTAACAGTAAAAACGCAGTCGAACACCTTTTATAGCCAGCGTGCTGCTGATATAGTCACAGCCACAGCTACAGCTACAGTTACAGCTGCTGCTTCAGCTTCTACTCCCTGCTACTGTTCCCTGCTACTGCTTCCCTGCTACTGTTCCCTGCTACTGCTCCCTGTTACTGCTTCCCTGCCACTGCTCCCATTCTCACTCCTGCTGCTGCTACTGCTATTGCTACAGCTCTTGCTCTTGCTCTTGGTGTTGTTTCTGTTTCTGCTTTCTGCCCCGCAGAAGTTTCTTTTCTTTTCTTTTCCTTTTTTTTTTTTTTTGTTTTGCCTTTTACACACTTCTTTCTAGCCACACAACGCGCAGTTTTCTTCTGCTTTTTTTTTTGCCGTGTGCTTTTTTCTGTTTTCTTTACGTTTTTTTTCCAGTTCTTTTTTTTTTTTTTTTTTGTTTTTCCATCGTGTTTTGCTCCCTGGGCTGAGTAATTTTTCACTTTCGCAAGATGGCAGCGCATTTTAATGAGCCAAACGCCAGGACATGCGGTCAGCCTAGTGTCCTTCTAGTCCTTCTAGCAGTAGCAACAGCTACAGTAGCAGCAGCAGCACAGAAGGATACGTTGAAGTAGGAAAAAAAAGAAAGAAAACTGTTGGACAGTTTGAATGCTCAGTCTTCGTCTACTTCATGTCTCTCTCTCTCTTTCACTCTCTCTCTCTCTCTCTGTGAGCCGCATAATTTGTGTTGCATTTGCATTTTCATTGGTGCGATATGTTAATGACTTTGCTTACTTTTCCAAACTGTTTCGCATCTTGATGTTGATATTCCTTGTCAGCTACGTTTTCCTATGTCTGCTCTCTTATTTCTCTTTCTACTACTTTTTCTTCTACTTCTACTTCTTCTGCTTCTTTTTCTTCTTCTTGTTAGTTGTCTCGTCTGTAAGTTTAAGTTTTATATAAATTTTTTTTTCTGCTGCTTCGACTTTTCAATTGCTGCTTTTGTTGTCTGATTACCATAGGCAGACAGCAAAGATTTTCAGACTCAAAGATTTTCTGTATTTTTTTTTTAATGCCATAATTAGCAATGTCATTTATCATTCAATAGAACACTGAGATATGCGTATGTATACTTATGCAAGATACTGTAGCATAACTAACATTTATCATTTGTCAGCAGAGAGAGAGAGAGAGGGGATAGAAGTTGCAGAGAAATTGAGAGATACATGGGAGAGGCGGAGAGAGAGAGACAATGAGAGAGAGAGAGACATAGAGACAAAGAGAGAGAAAGAGAGGAACACAGAGAGAGAGAGAGAGAAGGAGCGAAAGAGAGACAAAGAAAGAGACAAAGAGAGAGACAAAGAGAGAGACAAAGAGAGAGACAAAGAGAGTGACAAAGAGAGAGAGAGAGACAGAGAGACAAATAGAGAGAGAGAGAGACAAAAAGAGAGAGAGAAAGAGAGAGAGAGACAGAGAGAGAGAGGGACAGAGAGACAAAGAGAGAAAATGACAGAGAGACAAAGAGAGAGAGAGAGACAAAGAGAGACAGAGGGACAAAGAGAGAAAAAGACAGAGAGACAAAGAGAGAGAGAGAGAGAGAGAGACAGAGAGAGCGAAAGAGAGACTAAGAGAGAGAGAGACTAAGAGAGAGAGAGAGAGAAACAGAGGGACAAAGGGAGAGACAGAGAGAGACAAAGAGAGAGTGAAACAGAGAGACAAAGAGACAAAGACAGAGACAGTCAGAGAGAGAGAGAGAGAGAGAGAGAGAGAGTGACAAAGAGAGACAAAGAGTAGATAAAGCACAGAAATTGATAGAGGAAGGTAGATCAATAGAGTTAGAGGCGCAGGCGAATCATTCTCCTCAGTTAGGCATCATTCACCTCTCTATGCGCTTCTCATGCTGTCAGACACTGTGCCTGCTAATTAATACCAACAGCCTCTCTTTGCGCTTCTCAAAGCACAAAGCTTCAGCTTACAACTTTGGCAATTAAATTATATCTTACGTGGCTCTCAAGCTGTCAGGTTCTTCGACAACCTACAATCTCTCTCTGCACTTCTCCAAACCTTAGCTTACTGCAGCGGCAAGTGAAATATATCTTAGGTTTCTCTATGTGAAAATAAAGCTGACAGACAGCTGTTACAGCTGTTAAGCATTGACAGCTTCTCTCTCTCTATCTCTGCACTGCTCATATTTCACTAACATCAAATTCTGCATTTTATTGTTAAAAAAAAAACTCCAAAAAAAATAAAAATAAAGCAAAAATGTTGCAATGTTATAAATGTTGCATAAAAGTCAATAACAATGCATTGTTATCAAAAATCATTTTCAATTAGTCAACAAACTGATGCTGGCAATAATTGTCTAATCTCCAATGATTTATTTTCGGTAAATGTTTTCGGCCAAACATTGTAAGAACTTTAAAATTTTGTAAATTTGCATAGATGAAATATAAATTATTTATTTTTCTGGGGCGGGGTGGCTGAGGGAGGTGGCAAAAATTTAACGCATCAATTGTTTGCAATGACAAGAAAAATAAAATTGTTTTTCGCAATGTCATTTTATAGCATAAAATTGTTGTAAATTGTTGTTGCTCATTGTTGTTGTTGTTATTGTTATTGTTGTATTTACAGTTTTGCGTGCTAATTTCTGTAAAAACAAAAACAAATTTTACATAATATTTATTTAAATGTATAAATTGATCTCCCATGTATATATATATAAATATTTTTGTATATTTTTGTGTATAAAGAAATATTTATTTACATTTGGCCATGACAATTTTATTAATAAATAGAATTTATTTTTGTGTTTTGTCCTTTTTTAGCTGATAATAATTCTATATGTTGCTGCATGTCCTAGCATGTCCTGCATATATATATATATATATATCTATGGCAGCATTTGCAGCATTTTTGTTATTGTATTTTTCGACATTGGCAAAATGTGAAATGAAGAGAAAAATTACATTTAAAAGTCAAAAATTGCCAAAGTCATTTAAAACATGGCAAAACTCAATTTTCCACAGCTGTGCTATGTATGTTTGAATGTGTGTGTGTTGCTTTGTGTGTGTGTGTGTGTGAAAAACATTAAAATAATTGTTTTAAAATCCTTTTGTCAGAAAGTAAAGTAAATTATAAACACACACAAAGCGTACAGAGAGACAGACAGGCAGAGAGAGAGAGAGAGACAGATAGACAGCTGAAAAGACAGACAGAGGCTGAAAGACAGACAGACAGACAGACAGAGGCTGACAGCAAGACAGACAGAGAGTATTCAGTGAAGCTTGGCAGCATAACGATAACACGTCACAAGTCACAGGATTTCACTGAGCCATTAAATACGTTCTACATATATATATATATATATCTTTCTCTCTCTCTCTCTCTCTCTCTCTATGTGTATATCTGTATCTGTATTTATATCTGTATCTTTAGCTGTCTGCTCAACTGCAAAAACATTGCAAAAAATTAATTTTATACAAAACGTTATGCAAATTTTTATGCAGCAGAAAAATACAAAAAAAAAAAAAATATATAAAAAAAAATAAAATATATATAAGAAAATCTATTAGTATCTACAATTCGCTTAAAATTATTTGAAAAAATTATGCATGACTAGCAGTTACTCCTTGAATCGTTAAGCAGTAGAAAAAAATGCAGACAAATATTTTATTTTTTTTTTTACAGATTTTTTTGACAAGAATTTAGCTAATTTTTAGTATGACAAAAAAAAAATTAAGAAAAAAAAAAATAAAATATATATAAGAAAATCTATTAGTATCTACAATTCGCTTAAAATTATTTTGCCAAAATTATGCATGACAGTTACTCCTTGAATCGTTAAACAGTAGAAAAAAATTTTACAGTCAAAGCAAAAATTGTGCAGACAAAAATTTTAATTTTTTTTTTTTTACAAATTTTTTGGCAAGAATTTAGCTAATTTTTAGTATGAGAAATTTTAGCTAATTTTTCGCCAATTTTATATGAATTTTTATATGAAGTTTTTATAAAATATTTATTTTAGTATTTTAGTATAGTATTTTTTAGTATTTTAAAATATTTTTTTTATAGCATTGATAAAAAATACCTTAAAAATTTTTCATTTATTTTACAGAGTATAAACTATCAACAGCTGCATTTGTAGCAAATATTTTGATAGTTTCAAAAAATGTTGCAAAAATATAAGAAATGCAATGCATCATATTGTTTGTACATTTGCATATAACATTTTTGCAGTATTTATTAGTGCAAGCATAGTGCTATGCAGAAACATGCAACGTGCAACTAGCAACATGCATTTTCCATAAAAGCCTTATGCTACCATAATGCTGATGATGATCTGCTGCTGCTGCTGCTGATGCTGCTGCTGTTGCTGCTGTTGGAAATGTGTTTCCAATTTTTATTCATTGTACACAGCAAATTTTTCAAGCAATTTCATTTTCAATTTTCTACTTTTTTTTTTTTTTTACTGGGTGTTGGGGAAGGGGGGAGAGAGAGAGGGGCTGTAGCTGAAGATTGAATATTTACTCTGGGCAAAAAGCAGGCACTTTGTACGAAAAGTGATGCCGAATGCCGAAACTGCTTTTGTAAGATGCCCAATAATGGGCTGCAGAGGCTGCAGAGGCTGTAGAGGCTGCAGTGTGAGTTATGTCCGCCAAAGCAAGCAGAATACATTTTCGGTGGTGCAAGTGTAGCAGCAGCAGTTGAAGCTCATTTGGCTGGCTTTACCTTTACCTTTGGCAACGGCAATACACACACTCAATACAATTGTACAATATTTATTTAATGTAAATGAGAAACGTGAAAGAAGCAGCAAGCAGCAAGCAGCAAGAGCTACAGTGGCAAAGGTGCGCTGCCATTGGGAATGTCAAGGGAAGCTGATGGAAGGTAACATCAGTGTTCAATGTATGAATGCACAAAAAAATAAAAAATTGATATTGAACATTGTATGTTGAATTGTGTCGCTCTTTATTCTTTATATTCTCTCTCTTTCGCTCTCTCTCTCTGTCTTTGATAGCCCAATGTGGCAATGCATTGAAGCAAATTAAAATTGGAAATTAAATGTTTACGAAGTACGAAAATTTTTAAACGAAAAAGTAATTGCTTTTCCTTTTGCTGACTTGTGAGATGCTTGCTGCTGCTGCTGCTGCTGCAACAGCAGGCGCTATAAAAAGCAAGCATACATATGTGCGACTCTGTATGTGTGTGTGTGCCTGTGTGTGTGTGTGTGTCTTGGTTTTAGTTCAAAAAAATTTATTTGCACTGATTTCATAGAGAAATTCATTTAGATTTTATTTTATAAATGTATCTCAAAGATACTTTTGCAAGCAGCGCATTTATAAAATTTCTAATTTTTTTTGCAATATTGCAAATAAAATGCATTTCATATTGAATTTGTATTTGTATCTTAAAGATACTTTTGCGCAAGCTAGCTTTGAACTATAGTTAAACTTAATTATAGCTTATAGTTTCTCTTACTAGATGGCAACAAGTGCAAGACAAGCTGCTTGACATTTAACGTTGACTTTGATGATGCATGTGGCATGTGGCATGCAGAACGTAAGCTTTTACCTTTGTCTGTCACATGCAACTGTCTTTGTCGCTTTTTTGTCTCTTTCTTGTCCTCTTCCTCTTCCTCTCTCTCTCTCTCTGTGTATTGTCAGGTTGAATGCACAGCCCTTAGACACATGCATCATTTTGTGATTGGAAGGGTTGTGCAACAGAGATAGAAGCAGCAGAAGTAGAAGAAGATTTCATCATTGCTGTGAAACTAACAATGTTGGCAGCGACTTTTGCGATTTTGCAGAGGGCATCATTATCCTGGCATTTAAGTCGTTGCGATGGCTTCAGCTTCAGCTGCAGTTTCGCCTGAGACTCAACAACCATCGGCACCCAACAATGAAAGAAGCTACAGCAAAGAGTGAGAGAGAGAGAGAGAGTGCAGGGTGAAGGCAGTGTAAAAGAAGAGTGAGCTCTGTCAACGTGAGATGACGATGCTGCCAGCCAGTCATAGTGCAACAGTAAAAGCAACAGCAGCAGCAGCAGCAGCAATGATATCTTGTTTTCATATGCGTTAGCATGTGTGTGTCTATCTGTGTGTGCATGTGTGTGTGTGTGTGTGTGTGCAACAACTGCAAGTTTTGTTTGAGTTTTAGCCGCAGGATTCATTGTAATGTGCAGAGGTATCTTGTTGCAAGCACAGCTCAGTCAGTCAGCCAAACAAGCAAACCAACGAGTCAGTCATTCATTCATTCAGTCAGTCAGTCAGTCAGTCAGTCAGTCAGTGAGTGTGTGAGTGCGTCATGCAGTCCATCATTCAGTACGTCAAGTAGTAGACCTGGTTAGGTTTTGGTTTTATGGCAAATGGCGAAACGGAAAACGTCTATGGTTTAGAGGTTCTCCATTGCTGTTTTCTTTTTCCACTTTTTAATTTCCGTTTTCGTAGCCTTCGGGTGGCCAGTGATGTTGCTGCTGTTGCTGTTACTGTTGTTGCACGACTGGCTCAAAAGTTGGCAGCACAGGTAAGCATAGAGTATGATAGAGAGAGAGAGAAAGAGAAAGAAAGACTTGCAGTTGGACTATGCGCTTGCCATTGCCTTGCCATTGCCTTGCACACCAAACATTCACATTCACATTCACTTCCACGTTCACATCGTTGCCAAGAACAACATGAGCCAACGAATTTTCGTAGGAAATGCCACTGGCCAATTGCTTCTCCATCTCCAACTACATGTTGTTGCTGTTGTTGTTGTTGTGTGTGTGTGTGTATGTTAGCCTTATGCCTTGGCAAGAATGTTGAAACCATCTCAGAACAGAAACCAAACAAGAAAACGTCGAGCAGCGAAAATTGAAAGGCGAGCGTTAAATTCCCCGTTGGCCAAATACTTCGTATATAGTAGCCACATCCGGCGGCATCAGCAGCAGCAGCAGTAAAATCCTTGCCTCAGCCTTAGCAAGACCCTTCTCCTAGTGGCTGCTGCTGCTGCTGTTGTGTAAAGCTCAATGCTGCTGAGTAACTATAGCTTGCCCCTTGGCTGGCTAAGGCAAATTCTTAAGTCTCAGCATTTTGCTTTGGCTATTTTCAAAGTCCTTTTCATGTGTCTATGTCTCTCTGTGTGTATGTGTGTGTGTATGTGTCACGGCGTGTGTTTCGATTATTTAATCCTGGCGCGTGTTCGAATTGTAAAATCATTTAAATTCCTCTACCTCTGCTTCTTATTCAACAGTGCAGCGAGAGAGAGAGAGGGAAAATTATTAACATTGTCAATGTTTACATTGTTTGTCGCTACAGACAAAACTAATTAATATTAAAATATCACAAAATATTAAAAAAAAAAAAAATTAAAAATGAAATGCGTAAAAAAATAAAACTGAAAATGATGAAAAATAAAAATAAAGTCAGCCTAAAATTATGCAATGCTTTTTTTATTTTACATATATTTGCAATACATTTGTGTGTTTGTGTATGCGTGTGTGTGTTGTTTTGCCTGCGGCCAACTATTAATTAACATGTTAATTACAACTTTACAATCCGTTTTTTCTTTTTTTTGCAACTACTGCTGCTGCTGCTGCGACAGTTGCCTCGTGACATAAATGAAATGCAATTTTGTAAAATGTCGCCATTTTAATTTTATGCATGATACACAAACACACACTCATGCACACACACACATACACATTTTTATGTATTTTATTTATATATGTACATTTAGGGGCGTGGCATACTGGGCGTTCACTCATTCTAATCGAAAATGCGCTCAGGTGTAGCTAACATGGCAAAATATTGCGCAATGGCTGGAAAAAAACCATTAATATTCTTATTTGCTTAGTCGTTGATGGCAAATTGTTAGGTGCAAGCGCGTTCATACCGTTCAACGCCCCGTGTTCTGCTTCTATCTCAGCTCCACCCAGCTCCACCAGCTACAGCTTCGGCTTCAGCTACTCACATTGCTGCATTCCCTAGCTAACTTAGCTGCAAATACTCTGCAACAAAAGGAAGCCATGTAGCTTTCTTTATATAAATTCTTATGTTATATTTTTCCATGTATTTTTCTATATATTTTTTCATGTATTTTTCTATATATTTTTTTATATATAATTTTCTATATAATTTTCTATATTTTTTTTATATATTATTTTCTATATATTTCCTTTATATTTTTCAATGTAGTTTTGAATATATTTCTTAATATATTTTTTAAAATTTTTCTATATTTGTTTCTATATATTTTTCTATATAAGTTTTTTTTATATATTTTTCTACATATTTTTCTATATATTTTTTATATATTTTTTTCTACATATTTTTCTATATATTTTTTTATATATATTTTTCTACATATTTTTCTATATATTATTCTATATATTTTTATATATATTTTCATATTACATTTTCTATTTATTTTCCGGTATATTTTTCTATATATGTTTTTTATAAATTTTTCTACATATTTATCTATATATATTTTTCTACATATTTTTCTACATATTTTATATATTTTTTATATATATTTTTTATATATTTTTTATATATTTTTTTTCACATATTTTTCTATATATTATTCTATATATTTTTATCTATATTTTCATATTAAATTTTCTATATATTTTCCTGTATATTTTTCTATATATTTTTCTATACATTTTTCTATATATTTTTCTATATAGTTTTCTATAGTTTTCTATATTTTTCTTTATATATTTCTATTTTTGTATATTTTTCTATGTATTATTCTATTTTCCTGTATATTTTTCTATATATTTTTCTATATATTTTTATATTAATTTTTCTATATATATTTCTATTTATATATTTTCCTGTATATTTTTCAATACATTTCTCTATATATTTTTCTATATATTTTTTTATATATTTTTCTACATATTTTTCTATATTTTATTCTATATATTTTTATCTATATTTTTATATTAATTTTTCTATATATTTTTCTGCATTTTTTTATATATATATTTTCTATATATTTTTGTATATTATTTTCTATATATTTTTCTACATTTTGCAGCATCTTTTCTTTAGCTGTGAAGCTTAGCATATTTCTTCAACTTTGCTTAATAATTAATTACAGCATAACTGCTAGTCTATCAGTAAAAGTTTGTTGCTAAACTCTTTCTACTTGTTGTACTCTACATTTTGATTGGCAATTTAGCGCTAAAGTTTTGGCATCTGCGTTGCGTTGAGTTGCAGCGTTTTTCAAAGTTTTATATAAATAATCGAACTGCATTTTATTGCATGTTGGTAGAAAAAAGCGGCCACTTTGTAGTGTGGTTGAATTGAGAGAGAAAGAGTGAGATAGAGAGAGAGAGAGAGAGAGAGAGAGAGGGGTAAGAGAGATAGAACTAGTGCGGTTTGCTTTGGTTACGCTCTGCCGCCAACGGCATCGTCAGCTCGTGTGCCAAACACTCGCCAACGCCATCGCCATTGCCATCGCCATTGCCATCGCCATCGCCATCGCACTGATTGTCAAAGGATACGCGAAACTCGCGTTCGGTTAGGAAAAATAATTAAAAATTCCATTTAAATGCAGATTAGCTGTGCACAAAATGTGCGACTATAAAATTATATGGCTATATAGCTAAAACTATATACACTTTAATGCAATCAAAATCAACATACAACACACAAACACAGACAGAGAGAGAGAGAGAGAGATAGAGATAGCAGTAGGCTAAGAGTAAAATAGAGATAGTTGCAGCATATCATACATGCATGTGCAACAGAGTGAGATAGCAATTGATTTTTGGGGCATATGAAGAGACTTGACTCTATGCCTAAAAATATGCAAATCGCAGTTGCCACAGTACACGCGTTAGCCATACCACAAATTCCCTACCGTATGTAGCCGCTCTGTTTGCAACATTAGAAATGCATGCAACGAGCTGTAAAACGGTTCACTCTGCCACAAAAATAAAATCAAAAAAAAAAAAAAATAATAATAAAATAAATAGAAAAAGCAGCCGCCAAAAACATTTTGGTGCGCGTTACAAATTATTTATTTATCAATAATATTTTGTTGTAACAAAATTCAAAAAATAAAATAAAATTTATATAGTATATATATAAAACTAATCAAAATTGTATGAGACATGCTACCATGTGTAAAAATATACTGTGCATATTTTTTTTTTTTTTTTTTTTTGCCATTTCCATGAACAAATTCTAAACTTTGTTTGCATTGTGTTACTTTCGCATGCTGTGTGAAACTTTGCATATTTAATTGCAACGAGTTGTTGCACTTTAAGTATTTAAATAAAATTTAATAAGAATTAAGTTTTGCAGTGCATGTAAATGCTGCTGCTTAAGAGAGCTACGCAAGAGTTCTGAGCAGCAATGAGCTTTGTGAAGCTCTGTAAGTGCTGAAATGCTTCAACTACTTAAAGTATATTTTGAGTATTGAAAAATGAATTTTAAATTTTTATTTATTTATTATATTTACAATTAACTTGAAATAGAAATCACTTTGAAGAGTATCTAATAGTTTTTGATCACTTTAACACTTGCATAATGTGCAATTATTCATTATACTAATGCATTTTCATAACGCAAATCTATTCATTTTACCTTTTGAATAAATTATTGTAAAATTTATAAAAAAAAAAATTAAAACAAAAAAATATATTTATTGTATTTTAATTTATATTTTTTTGTGAATATATTGAACTTTAGCTTTTCATTAAGAATATATGAAATACATTGTGAATCTGTATCAATATGTAATATATATATTTCTTTTCTTTTATTTTTGATCGTTACATTACTCATACGACATGTGCGCTGCCTCCCTCAATCGTTTGCCTTTTTTGCGCATTTCGATACGACCGGCACTCGCTGTCAATCAGTGTAACGGCATTTAAATATATATATATATATGCGCTGTATTGCCATTGCAATTTCATGCATTTTTATTATAAATATTTTGTTGCCGCACCATATGCAATAAGAGTGCAGTAAAAAAAGAATAAAAAAAAAAAAAACTACAGCAACAATATAAAAATTGCACCATGGGGACAAAATACACAAAATGACAGAGACAGATAGAAAGGGGAAGTCAGAGTCACAGTTGGATCAGACATCGGTGCAAGTCATCAGTTTTTATGCTCTTTGCAGTGACATTTTGCCAGTTACAATTGCAACATGCATCAGAAACGAAATCTGCATGGATATTGCCAATTTTATATACATATATGTATCTATATATATTCGATTCCGATTGCAGTTAATAATAATGCAACTGAATTCCAGTTTGCATACCCATCAAACATTTTTTTTTTACACTTGATTTTTTATTTTCCGTCTCTGTATGTGTGTGTGTATTTTTTTTTTTTTTTATTGTAATATTTGTCGAACATTTTCAATAAGCTGAGCAAATATCTTTCATTCGCTTCATTGCAGCTTTGTGTAAGGCAAATATATATTTTATTTAAAGAAGTTTTAATAAAGTTCTATTGAAAGTATTTTTATACCCTGTACTCATTGAAAATGGGTAAATGTGCGTAACGGGCAGAAGGAGGCGTGGCAGACCCCATAAAGTATATATATTCTGACTGAGGATCAATAGCCGAGTCGATTTGGCCATGTCCGTCTGTCTGTCCGTCTGTCTGTCTGTCCGTCTGTCTGTTTGAACGCAAAGAACTTCTAAACTATAAGAGCTAGAGGCACCAAATTTGGTATGTAGGTTCCCATAGAGCATAATTCGATCGAGTTTATTTCAAACTTTGGATGCCACGCCCCGTTTCTTATCTCAGCTTCTATAAGCACTAGAGACTTGTAATTTGGAAGGGAACATTTAAGCATCAATATAAAACAGTATCTCAGAAATGTGAAAAGCAACTGAAATGTGCTGCTAATGAATGCAAAGAGCAAAAAGTGAAAAGCAAAATAAAACAAAAAAAAAAACACGAAGCAAAAGCACAAAATTGATGCTGTTTAATTAAGCAAAAGCGTGATTTTCTATATAGAAAAAAAATTAAGAAAATGTAAACAGTGAAGTGAGTGTGATTCCTATGATATTTCAGTTAAAATTTATTTACTGGCAGTTATTTTAAATTGGAAGTGCCTTCCTCCTCGATTCTCATAAGTTAGCAAAATGCTCCGGCTATTTGGTTATGATATGTCTCTATGATATGTTAAAGGTAGGCTTTAGTATGAAGCAGCCCGCAAACAGTGAAGTGAGTGTGATTCCTATAATATTTCAGTTATATTTAAATAATATTTTATTTCCTCGCCGTGCATACATGCAATGATTTAACAAAAGATCCAATTTTTTTTTTGGTACATAACATAAGAATAGTTACATTTTATTCAAGGGTACAGGGTATTTTACTGTCGCGTGCACCCGACTGTAGCCTTCCCTACTTGTTTAATATAATTTTGTGTACTTATATTTTATTATAAATAATTATTAATAATTATAAATATTTATTTAAGAATGATAAAAAAAGAATTTTTAAATATATTTTTTTTTAAATTTTTTTATAAATTTATATTTATATATTTTTCAGAAAGGAAATTTAAATTTCCGTTAGTATTAAAATATTTTTTTATTTAGTTTTTGCTGTAAATATATATATTTAATATTTGTATATTTTTTAATATTTTTATAAATTTTTTTTCTAGTAAAGGAAATTTAAATTTTTATTAGTATAAAAATAACCTTTGAAAATTTCATTAAATTTTCTAAAAATACTTAAAAATAATTTTTCTTAAAATTTATAAAAATTATAAAAAAAAATTCTTAAAAATATAAATTTAACTTATTTGCCATAAAGTGGAATTTCTTAAATAAATTTATGCAAAATTAAAAATAAATTCCAAAAATTGTATGCTTAAAATGCAGCAGAAGTTGTGCAAATATATTTTTTTATATATTTTTCTATATACATTTCTATTTTTGTATATTTTTCTGCATATTTTTCTATATATTATTCTATATATTTTTATCTATATTTTTATATTAATTTTTCTATATATTTTTCTGTATATTTTTCTAAATATTTTTCTATATAGTTTTCTATATAATGTTCTATATATTTTATAAATATGTACTTAAAAATAAATTTTCTTAAAATTTATAAAAATTATTATAAAATTCTTAAAAAGATAAATTTAACAAAGTAAAAAATTGTATGCTTAAAATGCAGCAGAAGTTGCGCAAATATATTTTTCTATATTTTTTCAATTGTTGTATATTTTTCTATATATTTTTATATATATTTTTTATATTTTTTTTTTATATATTTTTTTAATATATTTTTTTAATATATTTTTTTATAAATTTTTTTACATATTTTTCTATATTATTCTATATATTTTTATGTTAATTTTTCTATATATTTTTCTGTATATTTTTCTAAATATTTTTCTATATAATTTTCTGTATATATTTTTATAAATACTTAAAGATAATTTTTCTTAAAATTTTTAAAAATTCTTATAAAATTCAAATATAAATGTAACTTATTTGCCATAAAGTGAAATTTCTTAAATAAATTTATGCAAAATTTTAAATATATTCCAAAAATTGTATGCATAAAATGCAGCAGAAATTGCGCAAAGGAATATTTTGAAATTTATTACCTTAATCTTTTATGTTATTGCAAGTTATTTTTGAAATGTTATAACTCATATTTAAATACATATAAATAATGTTTGTAGACTGTAGATCTATAAATGAGATTTAGTAGAAAATATCTTATGGTACCCAAGTGTTTAAATAACTCACGTGCATGCAGCATGCCACAATAACATGCAGACATAAATAAACATTTTTGTTGCACGAATATCAAATGGCAATTTACAGTTTATGAGCTTAGCAAAATGCTCCGGCTATTTGGTTATGATATGTCTCTGTTTGTCTATATGAGTGTAGATCTGTGTGTGTGTGTTTGTCTAGTGCGTTGGTATGTGTGTGTGTGTGTGTGTGTCTTGCTGTAGTCCCATTTTTAATGTCATCCGTTTTCATGTAATATTTTATTGTCGCAAAAATTGTGTCCTATGTGTCCTGTCCAGTAATATGTACAAAAGCTTTGATGAAATCAAAATACGGCCGAAGTATTTTCACAACCAGACGCATACTTCCACACAGCACACATACACACACATAGTGAAAGAGAGAGCGAGAGAGAGAGACAGAGAGAATGGTAACACATACAGATACATCGCCCCAAAAAGTTTACAGCTCGTTTTTGAGGTACGCAGCATGTGTCCTGCGGCATCCTATTCTGGTTCCACCGTTGAAATACAATTTTTTTTTTTTCTTTATATATATTTTTTTTTATTTTTATTTTATTTTTTTTTGTTGTATAAATTTCATTTTTGGTATGTTTAGAGGTTTTCCCGTATGGCCAAAGGCATATTTTATGTACAACTTCAACACTGTAAGTATTCATATGTGTCTGTATATGTTTGTGTGTGTGTTAGTGTGTTTGTGTTGTTATCGCACTGCATTTATGTATGTGTGTGTGTGTGTGTATATGTGTGAGAGAGTGTGAGTGCCGCGTGGTTACTTAATATACAAAGGCCTTTAATTTCGACTAAAGCTAAATAAACTTTGTACCCTTTGGTATCTCGCTCACCCTTCCCTTACCCCCTCACCCCCTCCCACACTCAGACACACACACACTTCATACACGCATTGCTCTTTCAGTCTCTTTTGCTCTATCTCTCACACTCATACACCTGCGGACATGCCGCCACCAGAGGACAACCATGTGTGTGCATATGTGTGTCTCTTTCTCTCTCTTTGTGTGTGTGTGTGTTTGATGTTCAGCTTGCGTTCTTCGTCGCGTTGTGTTTTGACGGTGTCTGTTGCTGTTTTTATTGTTTTTGTTGTTGTTGTTGCTATTGCAATGTCCTTGGGCGCATATTTGCATGTTTTATTGTATCTGCTCTCAGTTTAGGAGCTTCAGTTACTTTGCCATCCTCACTCCCCCACTAACCCTGCATCAGTTCACCACCTCACATCATTTTGCCCTCTGACATTGCGTGTACCTATGTTTTTAATTCTTTACATCGATATTTGGCTAGCGGCATGCCAAAAACGCGAGCCGCTGCCAAAGGTTGATTGCGGTACGCTAAGCGAAGAACATAGAAAGAGAAAGACTGCGCGCCCGAGAGAGACAGAGAGAGAGAGAAAATATAGTATTGAAGTATGTGAAGAAGTCCGAGTGTGGTGTGGTGTAACATTGTGCCATATCATACCAATACTTCTTCATATTCTAACCCATGCCTCTTGCCCCTTTGCCCCTTTGCCCCTTTGGTGCCTTTTGCCCATTTCATTTGAGTTTGGGCAGCGTTGGCGGCAATTTTGCTCTTGAAATATGCATGATATGTGCTACACCTTTTGTTATGCATTTGTTTTGATGTTGAAATGTTGCCCGCTGGCAGCCATTTTGCTGCCTCAATGCTGCTGATGCTGATGCTGCTGCTGCTGCTGCTGCTGCTGCTGCTGCCATCTATGCCTTATGGAATGGGAACAAAATGAGATGCTTCAACTGATGCTGTTAAGCTGTAACCTCTATTTAAATACCCTAGAAATGAATTAGAGCACATGAAAGGCAATTGCAAATATTATGCTAATCGCAAGCTAGAACAAAACAATAAAGGGGAAAGAACTCTTCTAGCATATTGAATGCCATAATGTGATTAATAAATAATTCTATTTTTTTTTATTTTTATATACATTCTGTTGCATTTACATATTTTCTATTTATCTTATTTTTTTTTTAATTTGTCAAAAAAAAATTGTGAATAAAATTTAAAAAGCAAGAATTTTCTTAAATAAATAAATTGAGATATTAATTTTATTAGAAAATATTTTTTTAAATTTATTTAAAAAATCTTGAAAATTTATTTTCATTTATTTATAATTTTTTTTTATTGTTATTCATTCTTTTTTTTATTCTATTTGAATTTTAAAGAAATTTCTTAAAGATTTTGCTAGTTTTATAAAAGAATTTTTTTTAGATTTATTTAAAAAAAAAAATTTAACAAAAATTTTCACTATTCCTAATTTTTTTTATTTATTTAAAAAAGAAAAAAAAATTGAAAAAATTATGTAATTTTTTTTTTTAAATTAAATTTTAAAGAAATTTCTTAGAGATTTTGCTAGTTTTATAAAAGAATTTTTTTTAGATTTATTTAAAAAAAATTTTTTAACAAAAATTTTCACTATTGCTAAAATTTTTTTATTTTATTTAAAAAATAAAAAAAAAAATTGAAAAAATTTTGTAATTAATTTTTTTTTTTATTTTAATTCAATTTTAAAGAAATTTCTTAGAGATTTTGCTAGTTTTATAAAAGAATTTTCATAGATATATTCAAGTAAAAATTTTTAAAAAATTTTCACTATTGCTATAAATATTTTTTTTATTTATTTAAAAAATTAAAAAATTGTTTAATTAATTTTTTTTTATTGATATAAATTTGTTTGTTAATTTAATTTTCAAGATAATTCTTAAAGATTTTTTAGAAATATTTAAGAAAATTTTTTAAAAAATTTTCACTTATGCTAAAAATTGTTGTTTTTTTTTTTAATATATTTAGAAAATTAAAAAAAAATCAAAAAAAAATTTTATTAAATTTTTTATTTATTTTTTTTTAATTTTTTAGTTTTTGCTGTAAATAAATATTTTTTTAAAATTTTTCTAAACCCATTACTAAGTGCTAGCTGCATTACAGAGCATTCACTAGTCGGTCTGTTATATTTTATTTTAACATTTGCAGCCCATTTGTTAGAACTTAAAGCGTTCAAGACTAGAAATTAAAGCTATAAATATAGTTAAAGCTTTTGGCTAATTAAAATGGCAGAAAAAAAAAAAGTGTATAGCATAGCATACACACACACACACACACATATGTACATACACTCATATATATTATATATAGTTACTGTATTTATGCACTCACATATATTTACCCGTTAGTTTCCCATTACTTGACATTTTCTTTTGGCTCTGGCAGTTGGATTTTTTAATTTGCGTTATACGAGGAGTTTCCTTTTGAGTAGCCGCAGGCGCAAGCATACACACACACACATACACAAACACATACATAGTGAGAGCAGAGGTAGGGGTAGCACATGTAGAGGAAAGGATATTGTATACATACATATAAAAGGGCAAGGAGCGGCGTCAGCGTAGCGTGACAACCGCCAGCGTCGAGCAAATGTCACGCTTGACTCATTTCCGTCCCATGACGTTGACGTTGCTGCTGCTACTACTGCTACTGCTACCATTGTTGCTGCTTCGCTGCTGTCACTGATGAAGCCGCCTCAATGGTTAGTGGCAGCAGCAAACAGTGCAAAGAAAACCACATGACAATATTGGTTGCTTGGCGGCCACAAAACTGCGAATGGGGCAAGTTGCAAAAAGGGAAGTCGACGTCAGCAATATGAGAGGTATGAGAGAAAGTGGCAAGTACAACTCAGCATCTGTTGGTGCTCCCTCTCTCTATCTCTCTCTTTCATACACATACACATTTCTTTCTGCAGCACTTCATTTCATTTCTCTCCTTCTCTCTCTCGCTGTCACTCTGTCTCCCTTTTGCTCCTTGCACAGACTGTCTCAGTAGGCAACCTCTCAGCCGGAAGCACTTGAGAACTTGCAATGGCCGTCGGCCATTTTTGCGGTCTCCTGCGTCACATCGCATCGCATCGCATGGCATCGCATCGCATGGCAAAACTGAAAATTCCCTTCGTTTTCATTATGTTGCGGCTATGTCCTTGCCTCGTGCTCTCTTCTATATTTTCCCCGTTCCTCCTCGATGCTCCTCGCGTCTTCCCATTTCCTCACTTCCCATTTCCCATTTACCATTCCATGCCATCGTTATGCTTCTTTTCAGATGCGCGCGGAGGAGCCACGTCGTCATTATTATGAACACCGTTATGGCCAGCAGCTATATATTCCAATTTGTTGTTGTTGCTCTCGTTGCTCTCCTTGCTCTCGTTGCTCCCGTTGTTGTTGTTGTTGTTGTCGTTCTCTTCTTATTCCCTTTTTAGCCAGAGGTAGTTGCTTTGCTTTTGTCTGCTTGTTGTTGGGGCTCTGCAATGGGCGCATTGGGAGCGTCAAAAGGTGCTGTACTTTGGCAAAGAGAGAGAGAAGTGGTAGTGGGAGAGGGAGGAGGGGCAGTGGCTTGTAGGTTGTGGCTGAGAGGTAAGGGGTGAAGGTGTAGGATGGGGGGGATGAGTAGAGGAATAGCTCTTGGGTGTTCTTATATGACCGCCGTCAAGTTATTGTAGCCAGTTCTTGTGATACCCTGTAGAAATGCTTAGTGCTGATATTGGGTATGAACGAACAGTAGAGAAATGTTCAGAATTAGCAGAGCAGTGAAAAATTGACAAGAGATAGAGAGAGAGAGACAGAGAGAGAGGGAGAAGGGAAGAGAGAGAGAGAAGGAGAGAGACAGAGAGAGATGGAGAAGGGAAGAGAGAGAGAGAAGGGGAGAGAGAAGTGGAGAGAGAGAGAAGGAGACGGAAGGAGAGAAAAGGTTGGAGAAGGAGATAAAAAGGAGAAGACAAGGCGAGAAAAGGAGAGATAAAGGGAGAAAGGGAGAGTGAGAAGGAGAGACTGAAGAACGGAGAAAAGGAGAGACATTAGGAGAGAGAAGGACAGAGAGAAGGAGAGACAAGGAACGAATAGGAAAGAAAGAAAGAAGGAGACATAATCCCTGAGAAGGAGAGAAAGGAAAAGAAGGAGAGATATGGGGAGAAAGGGAGAGCGAAACGGAGAGACAGAAGAAGGGAGAAAAGGAGAGAGATAAGGAGAGAGAAAGGCCGAGAGAAGGAGAGAAAGAATGAGAATCACAAGGAGACAAAGAGAGAGAGAGAAATGGAGAGTAAGAGTTAAGGGAAGAGGAGAGAGGAGAAGGGACGAGAAGATAGAAGGAGAGAAAAAAAGGACAGTAAAGGTGACAAAAGGAGAGAGAAGTAGAGATAAGAAGAGAAAGAGAAGGAAGGAAGAACAAAGCGACCAAGCATACTCTAAGCAACATTTTAGCCAAGTGCAGGGTAACTAACAAGTTCATCAGCATTATTTGCTGTTGTTGTTGTAGTTGTTGCTGTTGCTGTTGCTGCTTTTGTTGTTGTTGTTGTTTATTTTGAGCGCATTTCACGCGACGCGTTGACAAAAAAGTCTTCATGTTGCGCTATTTATAAGCCTAACAAAGATGCAAATGAAAATGTGAAAATGATGAAAATGTTGAAAATGGTGAAAATGGGAAATGAAAGCAACAGCAGCAAATGTAAGAAAAAGAAAAAGATGAACAAGTAGAAGAAGAAGAAGAAGAAGATGATGATGATGATAAGGTGAAGAAGAAGAAGACGTAGATATGTTATGCTACAGTATATGAATTGCGGCTGTTGCTACAGTTGCTGTTTCTGTTGTTGTTGCTGTTGTTGCTGTTGTTGCTGTTGCAATGTTGTTGTTATACACCTGCGGCATTTTGCTGCAGATTCCTAATGCTGCTACATTCTACCTACATTGCCTACCCTCCCACCCCATACTCTCTCTCTCTCTCTCTCTCTCTCTGCTGCTTCAACTACATTTTGCTGTATTTTTTTTTTTTTTTTCATATGCAAATAATGCAGCTTGCAACAATAATAACAATAATCGTGCCACATTTAGATACTGCAACAAAGTAAAAACAGAAAAAAAAACAACAACAAGAAAAAAAAACTGTAAAAAAAAACGCTTTTAGCCAATTGAAGAGTTTAAACATTGGCCAAGTATGAAAATTTGTTTGCATACCAAAAATGTTAAGTTGCCACCAGGCCATAGCCACAGCCACAGTTACGGCTACAGTAACAGCTACAGCCTCTGTCTGAGGCACAGCCAGAGTGTGGCAGAAACCTCAGTCGCTGGCTTGGCCGCTTATCTGGCGCTGCTTGCAACATTTGCTGCGGGCCTTTTTACTTTTGGTTTTTCGATACGAGAGAGCCGCCTGCTGCTGCCTGCTGCTGCCTGCTGCCGACTGCTGACTGCTGACTGTATAAGGTGCAGATTGGGTGGGTGGCTGGCAGAGTGTGTGAGAGTGAGCGAGAGAGAGAGGGGGAGTGTATGTGGGGTTGGAGAGGCGTAAGGTTTGCTGCACTTCTCGTATGTGTGTGTGTGTAGGTGTGTGTGTGTATGTTAAGTTGGTCGCAAATACTTTTGGCCTCGCTTGGTGTCGGTGCCTTACCGTTGCTTCAAGCCTTACAAGTTGTTGTTGTTGTTATTGCTGCTTGCTGCTGCTGCTTTTTGGCATCTGCTCCTTGGCCCTAAGCTGATTGTTACTTTATGAAATATTTGCAAGCAACTTTATTTACAATTTTTCGGTTATTTATTGTTTGCAATTTATGCTTGAATATTTTGCATGTGTGAGAGAGACAGGTAGAGTGACTGAGACTGAGAGAGAGAGAGAGAATAAAGCAGCATGAAAATGAATATGAATATGAATATGAATACGAATAACGAATAAGAATAGATTGTTGTTTTTTTTTTATGTTGTTTCTGTTGTTGTTGCTGCAAAGTCCGAGTAACTGATTTATTGTGTGTGTGTAATCTTTATGCACATGTGTGTATGTGTGTGTGTGTGTGTGTGTACATTGCCTTTGCCTTTGAAAATTGCACAAATATTAAATACACAAAATATATTTCAATGTGCATTGAAATTGCATTAAAAAAAAGGCTGAAAATATTGAAGAAGCAGCAGCAGTAGCAGTAGCAGCAGTAGCAACAGCAGCAGCAGCAGCAGTAGCAGCAGCAGTAGCAGCAGCAGCAGCAGTAGCAACAGCAGCAGCAGCAGTAGCAGCAGCAGCAGCAGCAGTGGAAATATAACTTGCAATTTTTAGTTACAAATTTTGTAAATAATTTTTTTTTTTTATTTATTTTTTTGCAGCTGAAAAGTAATTTTGCACATTTTACAGACTTTGATTTGAGCTGAAAATATATATATATATATATATAGCTATCTCTTTCTAGCTAAATGCTGCTATTGCTGTTGTTGTTGTTGTTGCTGTTGTAGTTGTTGATGTTGATGATGAATAAAAAGCGCAATTAAAAGCATAAAATGTGAAATATCTTGTCTAAAATTGAACATGACATTTTCTAAGCAATTTTTTTTTGCTAATGAAGCGAAAATTGAGACGATGAGGCACAGTCTAAGCTTAACAACAACAACAATAACTAGAATAACAACAACAACAACAACAACAACAACATATTGTATTTCTCTTTGTTTTACAGATATTTTATAGTTGATTTTTTGAGAGGGTTGATATTTTGGCTCAGTTTTTCGTATAGTTTTTGCCTTGTCATTGTCAAATTGTCTAGAAAATTGCACTGCAAAATGGGCATAAAACTAATTGCAGTTTACAGTATAGTACTCTCACTCTCTCTCTCTCTCTCACTCATAGTCTCTCTGTCTGTCTCTGCCTATGCTGCATATCTACATTGACTTTTGTTAGCTGCAGGCTTTTATTTGAAGCAGCTTCAATCCTCAGTCATGTTACACAATGCATTTTCTTTGTACAATTTTTGCATATGTAATTAATGATTGTCTACTGCGAGTGTGTGTGTGAGAGAGAGATAGAGATAGTATATCATCAATATTCTAATATTCTTTGTTTAGTTTATTAATTTCAAAATATTGTTATTTTGTCTATTTTCTTGTCACTTTCAGTTTGCATAAATTATTAAATTTTGCATTGTTTTTTGTCATTTTAGTCTAAATATTCATATTATTCACATTATATTCATTCACATTTTATTCATTCTAATTTATCACTCAATGACATATAAAAATCATTTATAGCCAGCAGCAAAATTTTGCATATTATATTTTCTGCATTTTTTTTTATTTATTTTTTGCGCACTGACATTTATCTATTTATTTTGTTAGCTTTTGTTTTTTAAGCTGTTTAAGGCCAGCAAAAAAAAAAATAAAAATTGTAAAGAAAAAATTGTAAAAAAAAATTGTAAAAAAAAATTGTAAAAAAATTTGTAAAAAAAAATTGTAAAAAAAAATTGTAAAAAAAATTGTAAAAAAAAATTATAAAAAAAAATTGTACAAAAATTTGTAAAAAATTATTAAAAAATAAAATCTATACAAAAAATTTGCAGGCACAATTAAAAGGCAATAAATAAATTGCAGCGTGCAAAAAAGCAAAAGCTGTCAATCAGCATGTAAAGTGAGTGAGAGAGAGAGAGAGACTGTGTGTGTGTGAGAGAGAGTGACAGGCAGATAAACAGACAGTCAGCCATTTCACATTGTTGTATCGATATTTTTGCATATGGCTATAAAAATGTTGATATCGTGAGTAAAGTGAGAGAGAAAGAGAGAGAGAGAGAGAGAATCCCGAAGAGAATCAAAGAATCGGATACACGTCTCTATTGTTGCCAATGGTCAAAAGGCAACTGCAATCAAAATTGCAAATACAATAATATGAAAAGCACAATGAAATAAATTGAAATACCTCAAGCTATGTAAATGGTTATCCCATAGCCATTGCCACAATATACATATAAACGCACAGGAGGTTATAGCAAATGCTCTTACTCCCCCTCTATGCCCTTGCCACCCCCCCCCCCCCCTCCCTCACACTATTTGCTAGTTGCCATACATACGCCTACACCTATGTGTATAGTTTGAACAACAGCACATATATATATCGCTTACTCTTTCTTCCTCTCTCTCTCTCGCTCTCTCTCTCTTTCTCTCTCTCTCCATATATAAATTTCTACTATATATATATATGTCTATGAAGTATATCCATATCGTCTATATGTAATGTATACAACGAGACAACAACACGACGTCAACGAATGTTGAAGAAGCAGCAATAGCAGCAACAACAGCAGCAGCAGCAGCAGCAGCAGCAGTAGAGAAAGAAGCATAGCTGCTAGCGGGCGTCAGAACAAAAAAAGGTTTATGCCTCGTCTCGCCTCGCCTCGCCTCGCCTTGCCTTCTCCTGCTGCTGCTGCTGCTACTCTTACTTCTACTGCTGCTGCTGCTCTGTCAGCTCCTACTGCTGCTGCTGCTGCTACTCTTGCTGCTGCTACTCTTACTTCTACTGCTGCTGCTGCTGCTGCTGCTCTTCCAGCTCCTGCTGCTGCTGCTGTTGTTGCTGCTGCTTCTTCCAGCTCCTTTACAATTCGTATACATTTGCAGCAGCGAGCCAAGCAGAGTTAGCCATGGGGTAAATATCAGTAGAGGACGCTTGTTTTGCGACCAGTCAGCAAGCAAGACAGAGAAAGAGAGTCAAAGAGAGAGTGAGAGAGAGAGAGAGAGCTAGTGCATATTACCTGCGCTATAAGCCACAAATAAATCAGTTGGCGCAAAATGTATAACGTTAAGCTAGAGAAACTCTGACATATATCTTCTACTGCTGCTTCTCAATTTCTAGACTAATTTTATGCAAATGCTAATTAAGACAGAGACAGAGACAGAGAGAGAGAGAGACAGTGAGAGAGAGAGAGAAAGTCAAATGAAAGTGTAAGTTGCAGTAGAGCGCATAAATCATTTGCTAATCAAATTATTTTTTAATTTTTATATCAAATTCTTACCTTCAACGCTGTCTTTCTGTCATTTTGTGACACTGTGCAGAGAGCTTAGTACACTGTGCATTTTATATGTATGTGTCTTCTCTATGATATATATATATATATTATTTTTTTTGAGCAGTAGTATGAGGAAATGTAGCAGGCAGCAATGTCTACGTAATCAGCATTTGTGGCGCTTGAGGTCATTCGCAATGTCTTCGGGCGACATTGTGTTGCATGCGGCACACACACACACACACACACACTGAGACAGTGACAGCGATAGAGGCAGAGACAGTAACGTTCTATAGTAACAAAAGTTCCGTATGAACTGCGGCACCGTATGACGATGACGATGACGATGACGATGAAGCTTCATCTTCTTCCTGCTGCTGCTGCTGCTCGCTGCTGCTTGCTGCGCGCTGCTATTGCCTGTGGCAACATTTTGGGTTTGGCTGGAATATTATAATTACAAGCGAAACAGGCCCCAGAGGTGCCCGAGCAGCAGCAGCAGCAGCAGTCGTCGTCGTCGTCATCATCGTTGTTGTTGTTGTTGAGTTACCCATGACAACGTTACGATGCTTGGCTTGATGCGAGTGAGAGATGACTGTGATACTCAAAATGAAGCCACACAGTTTTCTCTTCAACTGAAACTGAAGCTGTAAGAGCAGCAGCAACTGTAGCAGAAACAGTAACAGCAAGAGTAGCAGCAGCAGCAGCAGCTGAGGCCCCAAAGGTGCCTGGCGACGTTGTGACAGTTCCGCTGCTTGCACTTTTTTTCTTTTTTTTTTTAGCTTACACAGAACTGTCAGCTTTATATATATATTATGTCTATCTCTTTCACTCTTAGACTGTGTGTTTATGAGGTGTTGCATGTGTAAGGCAGTTGCATGTGCTGCCAGCTACTGCAATTGCTGCAGCTAGTTGAGCGCTGACTGATGGCCAGGCAAACATGACGGAGACTCTAGACTGCAGACTCTAGACTGCAGACTACAGACTGCAGACTACAGACTACAGACTGCAGACTCAGGCTCAGGCTCAGGCTCAGGCTCAGTCTCAGTCTTAGTCTTAGTCGTAGGCTTAGACTCAGTTTGCAGATCTGGGCAATAGTTCAGTTCAGGCAGCGATGCTGAGTAAGTGAGTAAGAGAGAGAGAGAGAGACAGTGACAAGAGTGAGAGTGCAAAGCGTGAGTGGGAAGTGGCAGTCAGTGGCAGTCAAAGGCAACAAGCTGTAAGCTAGACAACGGCAGACAAAATCTGACTGCAAAAGTCTTACTATAGAGTCTACAACAAATTAAGACTTAAAAGACATATAAATGACTTTACAGACGCAGACACAGATGCAGACACAGCGCAGCACAAACGAAAAGCGAAAAGAAAAACCCAAAAAAAAAGGAAGTGAAAAATAGACAGATATATAAACAAGAGAGAGAAAAAAAGCCAGAAACAACTTCATTCAGCTTCAAATGATTTTCGTGTGAAAATTATTGAAATACATTTCCTAAAGCAACATTAAAATGACTTGAGCAGCAAACGACTACAAATATAATATACTATATATATATATATATATATATATATATACATACATCTGTTACATCTCTTTACATTGCCTCATACGAAACTATACGATGAACCAAACCATTTGCCATTTGCTGTAGGTACTAAACATTTTCGTTGTCGTCGTCGTCGTCGTTGTCTTCTTTTTTTTTGTGTTTTCGGTGTCTCCTTCGGTCTACACAGTCAACAGTCAACAGTCACTGGTGTCTCTTGAGTCTTAAGTCTTGGGTCTTGGAGTTTTTGGGGTTTCGCTTTTGCTCTTCGTTCTTCAATCTACCTTTAAGCGGACATTGGCGATTATCTTGTCCACGACTGTGAAATAAATGAGCGTCGTAGTCGTACTAAGGATTGCCTCAGGCTCATTGTTGGCGCATTGTTGCTTCAAAGAAAAACAAAATACCAAAGATAGGTTTCAATTTATCAGTATGTATGTGTGTGTGTTTGTGTGTGTGTGTGTGTGTGTGTGTGTTTATGTTTGTTGTATGCTATGTGGTTACGTCTTCAAGGCAAACTGATTAAGAGCCAAAAAGTTCCCACATTTCATATTGATATGTGTGCCTCTCTCTCTCTCTCTCTCTCTCTCGCTCTCTATGTGTGTGTGTGTATTTAACTGCTTGTGGGTGTATGCATGCGTATATGTGTGTGTGTGTTTGTGTGTGGGAATGCCCTTAAGTTCAATTGAGCCCTTCGAGCATACTTCTTAGACAGCTCTCTGCGTATGCGCACACTCACACACACACAGACAGACAAAACCTTTTTGTACAGTTTGACCTTACAATTTATTATTATAAATACTTTCAGCATAAATGAAAAGACTTTATAACTTCAAGCGACTTATATCCTTATCAATCATATGGAATTAGCTCTCTTTTTATATATATACATATTTGATCAGTTATAAATAGATTGCACAATTCTCACAGCATATAAACTGAAAAGTAAAACAATCTTAAACTCAACAATCATTTGAATTATGTATTGATAAGATTATAATCATAAATCGCATTCAATGAGTTTCTTTTGAATGAAATGAAATTTCTTATCAAAAAAATGTACGACAAAATATGCTATTTCATGCTATTTTCTAAGCATTTCTCTCTCGCTCAATAAAAGTATAAATACTTAAATATAATTAACTATAATTAGCTGCAGGTGAATGTTCAAGTTGTTCACTCAATGCTTTTTATGCGATTATCTTGAATATTGATTATAAAATAAAATGTTATGAAATTTACTACAATTTGTAAAGTAAATTTAAAGAATTTAAAAATATAAAAAAAATATATTTTTTATATTTTTCTTTTTGTATATTTTTTTTATATAAAGTATATATTTATATACAAATATATTTTTATATACAAATTTATTTTTATATATTTGTATTTTTTTTAATATTTTTTTTTTATATATATTTTTATATTTTACTTTTTAATATATATTTTTTTAATATATTATTTTTTGAAATATTTTTTTTATCTATATTTTTTTTTATATATTTTTTTTTTTATATTATACTATATATATTATATTTATATTATATATACTAATTTATTTTTATATATGCATATTTTTTTTTAAATATATTTTTTTATATATATATTTACTACAATTTGTAAAGTAAATTCAAGAATTTAAAAATATTAAAAAAATATATTTTTGATATTTTTTTTTTTTGTATATTTTTTTTATGTAAAGTATATATTTATATACAAATATATTTTTATATACAAATTTATTTTTATATATGTATATGTTTTTTTTTTAATAATTTTTTATATATAATTAGTACAATTTGTAAAGTAAATTCAAAAATTTAAAAATATTAAAAAAATATATTGTTTATATTTTTCTTTTTTGTATATTTTTTTTTAATATATATATATTTTTTTAAATATTTTTCTATATATATATATTTTTTTTTTATTTTTATATACAATTTTTATTTTTTATATGTTTTTTTTTTAAATATTTTTTTTATATATATATATGTATATATTATTTTTTTTTTACATATTTTTTTTTAATATATTTTTTTTTTAAATATATTTTTTATATATTTTATTAATTTTTATTATATTTTTATACACAATTTTTTTATATATGTATATTTTTTTTTTATATTTTTAATACATATATTAACTTATTTTTAATTATTAAAATTTATTTAATTTTTTTATTTTTTCTTTAATTTAATTTAAAATTTATTTATAATTAATTTTTTAATTTATTTGATTAATTTAATTAATTTTCATTTATTTTTTTTATATTTATCAGTTTGAAATAATTTTATTTTATAATATTTTCTTAGAATAAAACTAATATACTCTTCTCTATCACAATTACGAGGCATATGCGAGTACAAAAAAATTGTTAGTTAATCCATAGTAAAATCAATTTTTTTTTTTTAGTATAAATCGAGCTGTTGACGCGTTTAGATTACATATTGCACGAAAAGTCAAAATGTTGATACTAGAAACAACGTATAATGAAGAAGAAAAACTATGGCATGGAGCTGAAAGTGAATATTTATTTGAAGCTCATATAACAATTGGTGATATTTTATATGAACAGCTTGCCAAAAATCCAACACATAAATGCCTGGTAAATGATTTTATATTTACAATTTAAAAACCATTAAAAAAAATTTCTGCTACTTTCTCTATAGATATTACATGATGAAAATAATAAAGTTATTACAAATGGTGAAATATTACAAGCTGCCATACGTTTAGCTTGGTATCTAAAGAATGCGGGACTAACGCATGAAGATATTATTGGCATATTGTCTAGAGATAATGTACATGAAACGAGTCTGATAATTGGTTGTTATTTTAATGCCACACCATTTCATGCTGTTAGTCCGCATTTGGAAGCGGAAGCTATAGCTGCTTTATTTACAATAACAAAACCAAAATTTATATTTTGTGATGGTCGTGATTATGAGTTGTTAAAGAACTTAAATTTAGAATGGAAACCAATAATAGTTACAATTATTAATCATGTAAAAAATGTGACAAATATTGAAGATTTATTCAATGCAAAGGGAAGTCAAAATGATTTCAAGTACGTAATATCTTTAGGAAGTCTTAGGAATTTTTTGCATAATGCTTTTTTTTTTTTTGGCTCATTTAAGACCTGTGCAACTTGTGCGTGGTGCTGATCAAATAATGGCCATCATATGCACCTCTGGTACAACTGGATTACCCAAAGCCGTAACCATAAGCAATGCACAACTTTTGCTCATAACAACGTAAGATTGCCTATACAAATTCTTGAAGAAATAAGTTTTGCATAACATTCTGTTATCTTACAGCTCAACTGGTACTCAAGATATTGTCTATACAGCCGCTACTTTTGATTGGATTAGCGGTATCAAAGCATTAATATTTAGTATTATTAGTGATATTCCACGTGTTATAAGTCATCGTCAATTTTCTGCGGAACTATTTATTGAAGTTGTTCAAAGGCATAATGTAACAGCATGTAATCTATCGCATTGGCAATTCCAACTAATTTTTACAAGTCCATTAGCCACAGCAGAGAATCTATCAAATTTACAATTGATTAGCATTGGCGGTGGTTGGGTAACCCTAAAAGTTATGCAGGCAGCACAACGTATACTAGAAACAGCAAATTTCTTTAATATCTATGGAACAAGTGAAACAGATATTGTTGCGGTTGCTCTAAATCCAGATAAAGAAAATTTTGTTGGTGCATTAGTACCAAATCGTCAAGTTCGTATTGTAAATGATGATGGTGTACCATTGGGTCCCAATGAATTAGGTGAAATATTGATAAAGACAAATCAATATTGGAATGGTTATTATGGCAATATAGAGCAAACAGCAAAAACACATGACGCACAGGGTTGGTTTCACATGGGCGATTTAGGATATTTTGATAATGAACATAATCTATATGTTGTGGATCGTAAAAAAGATTTATTAAAATATAAATCAATGCATTATACACCAAATGAAATTGAATCAATATTATATGAATTACCAGAAGTACATGATGTTTGTGTTGTTGGCATTATGGATGCACATTATGGTGATGCAGCTGGAGCATTGATTGTACGTAAACCCAATACATCATTAAATGAAAAACAAGTCATTGATTATGTTAAAAAACGAATAACCGTTGATTATAAACAATTGCATGCTGGTGTACAATTTGTTGATCAATTGCCAGTGAATGCGAATGGGAAACGTTTACGAAATGTAGCGAAGGAAATGTTTAAGTTACGTCGTATGCCAAAAGCTTCACTTTAAATTGTAATTAAATATTTTCATAAAATAAAATTGAAAATTAATAATAATAATTAAATCGAACGAACAGCAGGCTTTTTTTTTTTTTTGCAATTAGATTCTAATCAATCTTTAAGCAAAAAAAAAAAATTCCGTTTGTTCTTTTACTTTATTTTATTTATTTTATTTTTATAGCTATTTTATTTTTATTTTTTTTTTATTTTTATTTTTTTTTTATTTATTTGTAGCCTTTTTTTTTTTTGTATCTTGCCATTGGCTGTGCATTTCATGTGAAATATGTATTATTGAGAGGAACACGGCAATGGTAAAAATTTCTCAAGGCGTTTTATTAGTAAAAAAAAATGAAAATAAAAATAAAAATGTTTCGTGTTTGGAGTCTGCGCGTCGCATTTCTTCTTCCTCTGCTTCTGCAACGTCGTGTTGTTGTTGTTGTTGTGTTAACGTTGTAAGCTGTTGCTGTGCGTTTCGCTTTTGGCCATGATAATTTAGATGCTTGTTGTTGTGATAACAATACACACGCAGACAAACACAAACACACACAAACACTCATACACACTGCTAATAGACTCTGTCTAGTTCCTTAGTCTCTAAAAAAAAAGATAGAGAAGAAAAAAAAAAAGAAAAACTGCACGAACAAGTTTCAAATTGTTGTATTCTAAGTCAAAGTCAATTTTGGCTGCCAAATGTGAAAGTAAGCTTGATTTATGGCCACTCAAAGTCTCAATTCTCAACTTAAACAAGTTCAAATTATATAAAATTGTGCCATATAATATATAATATATAATATATAATATATTTTAAAAGCATAGACAAAAGCTAAAGTTAGCCTCAGGCGAAAGGATTAGCTTGCTGCTGGCTAAATTTTCAGTGTAATTTGTCGTTAAGTTCTTCTTACGCGTAACGTAAAGGGTTCCGTTGAGTTGACAGGGGGAAAGAAGCTAAAGGTTTAAGCAGTGTCTGTGTATTTAGCATAAAGTCTATGTATTTTAAGCAGTGCACATCAAAGATTTTGTTTTTAATTAATTCAAGAGCTTGTGCTTGCAAAAATTCCAAGGAAAACGATTTAAAAAAAAAAAATAAGTAAAAGATTTTTTCAATTTTATTTAAAACTCTTGCTAAGAAAATTCTATAAAAATTCGGCAACAAATGCAAAATCTTTTATTTTCTTTATTTTATTTCAATGCAAAAAAATAAAAATTTTCTATTCAAAAGAATGTATAAAATTCTATGGGCGAAAACTCCTTTGTAATAATATTTTACGTTGCATTGTTGATTTTTCTATATGTTTTCTTCCATTATTTTTTTTTTTTTATTTTTTTTGACGATATTTCAATTTTAGTTTTATAGTTGGACAAGGTAATATTTTTCTAACACTCGCGCGCATGTAAATTTATGCATGAACGCTCTCTAATACCATTTAGAATAACAGAAATAATTTATTATTTTTAACACTTTACAATTTCGGTTTATTTTTGGTTGTCGTTTTTATTATCGTTGTTTCCACAAAACTCGTTGCTGTTGCTGTTGTTATTTTTGCTGTAGGTTTTAGTGTTATTTGGGATAACAACAAAAGTGAATTGTTTGTTTTTCATTTGGTCAAGCGTTGGACAAAAGCGGACAAACCGACAATAGAGAGTATATAGGCAGCAGTAATGTGAATGTTGTGAAGGGAGGGTTTAGGGGGGGAAAAGCAATTGAAATTCAGTACAGATATAGAGGCGTTCAAGTGCATGTAGTGTGTTTTCAACACTTATGCGAACATTTTATAAATAATTTACAATAAATTTGAAAACAATGTTTTCCAGCGATAAACACATGCAAAATTTTTCATAAATTTAAAATTTTTTTTCAAATTCAATATTTTTTAAATTAAATTATTATTATTTTTTATTTGTTGGTAGTAAGCTTAGATACAATTTAAAATATTGGCACCTTTAGCAGGCGCATAACATAGTAAAAACATTTCATTACAATGCCAGCTTTATGCATTTTGTTCATATATCGTCGCTCCTCATTAACATATTCATTGATATCATAATACAATATATACATAAGATAACTAAACGTACCCAAACATATAATCAATGTGAATGCATGCCAATCATCTATAAAAAAAAAAAAAAATATATATATCTCGTTAATATTAAGTATACGCGCCATTGAACAATCTCAACTTACCAATTATTTGTGCTGTTCGTTTCGTTGCATTATAAACGTGAACAACTTTATTATAAAATAATCTAGAAATTGTTTTTCTTAATACTATTGCCTCCATTGGTGGCTCCTCCACCACAAGTATATGAGGAGTAGTAGTAGTAGTAGTTGTCACTGTTGTTGGACTAACTTTGGCTGTCAAATTCTTACGATGATTTCCTCTTCGTTTGCATCTTCTTCTTAATGCTTCATAATGACTATCAGTATCGCTAGTATCGTTTGCACTATTAGATGTTTCATATCTTTTTACTTGTCTTTTATGATTTACTAGCCTGCTCGATACTTTGGCTACTGCATTTACAATTACCTTTGGCCCCAATTTTTCAGGAACTTTTGTCATATTAAATAATGATTTTGTAACCATTTTTTTTGGTATATTCCATGCCAATGGTTTTGGTAGTTTTAATGCCATAGTTTTGGGTAGAGTTGCTGTCAAATTTACATTTGGAGTTTCATATATCGTTGGCATCATAACTTTGGATAGATTTGGTTGTAATTTCTTCGATAAATTTATATTTAATTTTTCCGGTATGCTTATTACCAACTTTTCTGTTGCAAATGTTGCAGGTCTTTCTCTTACGCATGTTTTTACATTTTTTGATATTTTTTCTTTTATATTTTTCGTAATGTTTGTTGCATTTAACTTTTTTGGTATTTCCAAATTATGCTGCACATCATCATGTTCTTCTATCTTCTTAGGTATTTCCATATTCAATTTTTTAGGAAATTTTTCTTTCAATTTTTTTGTTTCTTTTGGTATATTTACATTCCATGCATCCTTATTGGGTATCCTATCATATGTTTTGCTATCTTTTAACTTTCTATCAAAATTCTCTAGAAATGCTTTTTGTAATTTTTCCCTTGGACTTTGATTTTTATTAGTTTGTTTCGTAGGCATCTTCGGCAAATTGGAATATGTTTGAAATTCTTTACGATGTTCAAAATATTTTTGCGCCTCGATTTCACAATCATTGTCACTATCTTGCAATTGTTTTGATAATTCATACAATTGTTTTTTTGTTGAAAATGCACAACGTTCATGCAATTCGGGTTGCTTAAGATTAGCATGTAAATGATGATCAGCTAGTTTACTATGAAATTGTGTACATTTACGTCCGTCCGTTGTGAATTTAACAGAAGTAATGCAGACATTTGATATACTAAAAATTGAAATTAATGATATATGAAATATTTATTAAAAAAAATTTACTTACGAATTGGCTCTAAAATCATCATTTTTATACAATTCAACAATTGGAGGACGAGCACCACGCTTTTTACTAAATATTATTTATATATATTCTTTATTATTTCTTTATTTATAATATTTCTAGAAATTTTATACATACCGTGTGGATCTAGACATTTTAAGAAAGAAAAAAATTATTCCAAATTTATGTTAGAAAATAAAAAAAAATGTTAAAAATAATGAATGTGGAAATAAATTTGAGAGGGAAAATATATACTAAAAAAAAAAAAAAATTTTTTTTTACTGTTGTTGAATTTACATTTACAAACTGCCAACAAAACATTTACATTAAGCCTACTTCAAATTTTTTTTAAAAAAAGCATATTAATTTTTACATTTAAAGCAAAGCTTGTTATGAAGAAAATTATTTAAATAGTTTCAGTTGCTCTGCCAGCAAACAGTATTGCACTCTCAAATCTGTTAACAGACACTCCAATTGCTTAACAGACTTGAGCATCAGCCTATTAACAGCATTGAGCATCAATTGAAGAATGTTAACAGTGTTGAGCGAGAGCCCAAGTCTGTTAACAGTGTTGAGCGCGAGCCCAAGTCTGTTAACAGTGTTGAGCGCAAGCTTAAGTCTGTTAACAGTGTTGAGCGCGAGCTATAGTCTGTTAACAGTGTTGAGCGCGAGCCCAAGTCTGTTAACAGTGTTGAGCGCGAGCTATAGTCTGTTAACAGTGTTGAGCGCGAGCTATAGTCTGTTAACAGTGTTGAGCGCGAGCTATAGTCTGTTAACAGTGTTGAGCGCGAGCTATAGTCTGTTAACAGTGTTGAGCGCGAGCTATAGTCTGTTAACAGTGTTGAGCGCGAGCTATAGTCTGTTAACAGTGTTGAGCGAGAGCTATAATCTGTTAACAGTGTTGAGCGCGAGCCTAAATCTGTTAACAGTGTTGAGCGCGAGCCTAAATTTGTAAACAGTGTTGAGCGCGAGCCCAAGTCTGTTAACAGTGTTGAGCGCGAGCTATAGTCTGTTAACAGTGTTGAGCGCGAGCCTAGCTATGTTAACAGTGTTGTGCGCGAGCCTAAGTGTCTGTTAAAAGTGTTGAGCACGCGCTTAAGTCTGTTACTGCTTGTCGAACATGTTCGCAATGTTTGTTTACTTAGTTTTTTTCTCTCTTTCTCAATGTTAACCATTTATTTATACAAGATTAATGTCATTAACAGCATTTAAGACATGTTAATGCTCATTTAATATTATTAACACTAGACATATGAATATTACATTTAGCTCTGATCCAAATGAAATTAATTAATCCTTAAATTAACAAATTATATAGAAAGTATATAGATATAAAACTTTAGGGGTTACATTTAGTCATATAAAAATGCTTACAAGATTGAAATGTTGCCATCTGTTTGTTTGTTTTGTTTGTTTTAGCTATTGTTGTTGTTGTTCTTGTATTTGTTGTTATTATTTTCTAACTTTTGAGTTGCGCAAGCGCAAAAACCGCAGGCAATTTTTGCAATACCCCAGCAAGAAGAGAGTTGTATAAGAAGTGTAAGAAGATGTGTGTGTGTGTGTGTGTGTGTGTGTGTGTGTGTAGGGGAGGAAGGGTGAGTAAAAAACTAGAGAAAAACGTTCTGCTTCATGTCCTGTTCCTTGTTACGATCTAGCCTTACTGCCACATTGTTCTTACCTCACTATATGCAGCATGCTGCGTTGCCACTACTCGCACTGCTGCCACTGCTATATATGTGTCCTCTGTGTCCTCTGTCTCATCAAAGCGGTAAGGTCCTGGGGCAACATTAGCAAACCGAAGCGTACCAGCGTAGCAGCGGACGGCATTGCGCTAGTACAACGCAACGCAACGCAGCGCAGCGCAGCGCTGCATATGCCGCTGGCTTTTGCTGAGTTTTTCACGCAGCGACGCTTTTTCGCCCCGTACAGTCAACGCCCAGGCCCGTTTTGCTAACATCCGTAGCTCCTTCAAGCCTTGCAACAAACTGTACATAAGCCTTTTGTATATAGTCTAACGTTACTATCGCTGTCTCTTTCACTCACTGTCTCTCTCTCTCTCTCTCTCTATGTCTCTATGTCTCTGTCTGTGTGTATTTGCGACTATTCTGTATTTAGCTGGCGGTGCTTTTCGTGCGGCGCAACTAAATGCACTTCGTGCTGTTTTTGTTGTTGTTGTTGCTTCCTTTTTTTTTTGTTGTTGCTGCTACTGCTGCTGCTGCTTAGCCATTGCTTTGCCAATGCCAGCAGCTATTTGAGGCTGAAATGTGAGTGCCACAGGCAACAAGGCAGCATGCGCAACAACAAACAGCAGCAGTAGCAGCAGTAGCAATCGTCGCAATTGTCACAGCTGCTGCTGCTGCTGCTGCTGCTGCTACTGTTGTCTGACTTTTGCTTTGACTTTGAGTTGTCGCTAACGTTTTGTGTGTTTTCTTTGCTGCTGCTTTAATTGACTTTAAAATTGTTGCCAAAAAAAATAAGAAAATAAAAATAAAAATAAAAGCAAACAATTGAAATATAAAATATATAGTATATATTGTATATATATATCTATAACAGTATCGATATGCGGCAATTATTTAGCTTCTATGCCACACATGTGGCACATACACAAACACATGCAGAACAATTTGATTTTGTTGTGCAACTGACAGTTGCATAATTTCTGCATGACTTGCCACTTTCGAATTCAATGCACACACAAAATTTCGTTTGTTGTGGCATCACTAACTGTATGCGTCTCTCTGTGTGTGTGTGTGTCCCTGTGTGTGTATGAGATTGTTAATTAAATTGTGTCTAAACGGTTGCCCCCGTCATCAGTTTTGCAGCGCTATTTGCACACTGTACACTGTGAACTGTGCGTGATTGTTCAATGATGCGCATAATTGCATAGAAAATGGAAAATTGATTATGCGTTTATGTATTTTGCCTATGCTTTGACTGCTAATTCTCTTCTCTTACTACTACTCGTATTTCCCTTTCTCTCTCTCATCTCTCTCTCTTTCATCTCTCTCTTTTCTTTCTTCTAGTAATTATAATATTTTTTTGTAATGTGTTAAGTAAATTATGCTGCAGCTTAACGCTAGCAAAAGTCATTGCAAAAACTTGATTTGCCTGCCACTGAAATTCATTTGTGAAGCTGAGAAGCAGGCAAAAAGTTTGTATGCTGCAATGACACTTTCTGAAAAATTACAGAAAATATAAAGTAATAAAAAAAATATATATAGAAAATATTTACAGAAAAATTTTAAGAAAATATTTATAATATTTACAGGATATTAAAATGTTAGCAAGTTAAATGTATAGGAAAAAAAATCGTGGGAAATATATAAATAAAATATATAAAAAGTGTAAAATAAATATTTACAGGGTATTAAGCAGTCGACAAGTTATATCATTAGATAAATAAAATAAAAATTTATAATTTATAGAAAATTTAAAAATAAATATTTATAATATTTACAGGATATTAAAATGTTAGCAAGTTAAATTTATAGGAAAAAAAATCGTGGAAAATATATAAATAAAAAATATTAAAATTTGTAAATTAATATTTTTAATATTAAATAATTTTATATTAAATATTAAAATGTTGGCAAATTTTATTTTTAAGACAAATTCATGGAAAATATATAGAAAATTGTTAAATAAATATTTACAGGGTATTAAATCGGCAAGTTTTATTGAGTAAATAAAATAAATAAAAATTTATAATTTATGCAAAATTCTAAAATAAATATTTATAATATTTACAGGGTATCATCATGAAAAATATATAAATAAAATATTTTAAAAATTCAAAAATTAATATTTTTAATATTTACAGGGTATTAAAATGTTGGCAAATTTTATTTTAAAGACAAATTCATGTAAAATATATAAATAAAATATATAAAAAATTGTTAAATAAATATTTACAGGGTATTAAGCAGTCGGCAAGTTGCATGATTAGATAAAATAAATAAAAATTTATAATTTATAGATAACTTTAAAAAAAATAATTTCTGTATAATATTTACAGGGTATAAGGCAGTCGGCATTAATTTGCATTAATTAGATAAAATATATAAAAAAAAATATTTATAAAAAATATAAAGAAAATTGTAAAAAAATATATTTAAAATATTTACAGGGTATTCAACAGTCAGTCAGCATAGCTAAAAAATTAAATATTTTACAAGTCACAAAAAAAAAAGAATTTGTCAAACAGTTTTTACAGGATATATGCACGTCATACACTTAGCAGCATACAGCAGCAGCAGCAGCAGCTAGAAACTTATGCTGCCGCATCTTGTTGCTAAAGAATGGTGCACGGAAATGCCGGCAAAGCTTCCGTTATGCCGTTTGCTGTAGATAGACACAGCGCGTAAGTGTGAGAGTTATGGAGATTTGTGAGTAAGAGGCGTGTCAAGTTATGCGTGGGGCAGGAAAACTACTTGAATGCGACGTTGGTGTTGAACAAAAGCCGCGTGCTGTATGCTATGGAAAAACGGGAAATTAAACGTTGCGGCGTTGTCGTTGCAAGTTTCATGTTTGTTGTTGTTATTGTTATTGTTGCAGTTGTCCTTCTCATTGTCATTTGTCGACGTTGTTGTTGTTGTTGTCGTTGCCTATGCGGCGTATGTGTAATATTATTGGCAGAATGTGACATGTTGTTGCTGCTGCTGCTGCTGTTGCTGTTACTGTTGCTGTCTGGCTTTTCATTCAGCATCGCAATTATGAGCAGCCACCACTGATAACAGGAACAGCAGCCGCAGTTGCAAGTGCCACAAAATGTGGCAAATAACATAAAACGCATAACAATTGCCAACCAGCCAGACAGACAGATAGACAGACAGACAGACAGACAGACAGACATGGCCATAGTCCATGGTCATTAAGCTTCGTTTTATAGCCTCGTTTTGGCTGCAAGTTGTGAGTTGATATTAAGTATGCAAGTGTGCAATGGAAAGTTATCTTTAAGCCACTAAATTGTCATAACTGATAAACGCGGCCACAAGCAGCCAAAACTTGCAACTGAATAAAACAAAAAAAAAATAAAAAAAAATTAAGTCGAAAAACTAAATTTCATTTTATTTTATTTTTTTTTTTTGTTGTTGCCTTAAAGAAAATTTTAATTAAATGTCGCCGCAAACGATGCGGTAATTTGAGTCGCATCCATAGACAAGTTGCAATGGCATTGGCAGCAGCAGCAGCAGTAGTGTTGCAGCAGCATCAGGTATGCATTATTTTTAGCATTCAATATTTTGGCTGCCGGCAAAGCGACTCAATTTATCACACACACACACACACACACACTTACACTGGGAGACCATGACATTCTATGCCTCTTCCCCCCCACGTCCCCCTCCCTCTGCTGGTGTCACTGTTATAACTGTCATTTGCTAGCCAAAATGCTGTAGTGCCCTCAATTTACTCAGGTGGCAGGTTGCATATGTCAAGCATTTGCCGAATTGCACACACTTAAAACCATTTTATGCCGCTTGCCGCTTGCTGCTTGCCACTTTTCGATTGCAACTTTTGCCACTTTGCCGCTTGCCAATTGCATTTCATGTGTCAGCAAACGTTTTTACGAGTCGCCTTCGAGCATTGTTCAAGCTGTTGCCATTGCAATTGTAACTTTTGATGGCTAATTTATGGTGCCACAAGAATCGTTAAATATCATAAACATGCTTCACTGTACTGCACTGCACTGTGTACCACTGTGCAGCAAATATTTAATTTTAAGGTAACATTTTCTATGTAAACAGCTCAAAAGAATGAGTTGCTTATTTTTTTTTGTTGCTGCTGCAAATAGAATGCAAGTTACCTGCTGCTGCTGCTATTCTGCTGCAGGCGCAACACAATACTAAAAAACGAGAACAACAAAAATAATAATAAAAAAGTAAAAAAAAAAATTGTATAGTAAGTTTACTTGGCGTTTATGTGGCAGACATCACTGTAACCCACACGGCAAGGTTCAAAAATTCATCATTGTTGGCTCTGCTGCATTGTTGCCTTGCGCTGTCGTCGTCCTCTTACCCAACACACACACACACATAAACACACATAAACACACACAGACATACTCTGCAACAAGCCGCAAACGAAAACTGACTGATGCCCGGCAGCCAATTTTGGGATGAAATATTATAATTACAAGCGAATAGCTTACGGCCAAGGAGGAGCAGGAGCAGAGAGACATGGCAGGCAAACCCCGACCATTCAGCCAGCCAGCCAGTCAGGCAACAACAACAACAAGAACAATAACATTTGGCGAATCAAACCCAACCCAAACATGAACGCTCGAACGCTGCAGCCAGTTGAGTTTGGCCCGAGGCGAACTTCGTTCGTTCGCAACATGTTCGTGTGCGCGCACAAGCAAGCGACAGCAGCACGAAAGCAGTGCAAAGAGTGTGAGCGAATAAGTGAATGAGAGAGAGAGGCAAAGCAACGAATACGTTGTGTTTATGTGTGAGCTGTGTGCTGTTTGCTGTGCTGCTTGAGCTCTGCTGCCGGCATTCGTGATAATTTAGATGCGTTTGCAGTGATAAGCAATGAAACTGGTTTGATGTTTGGACCAATCATGTTCGATGCCAACCAACTGCAGTTTGACAGACCACAATGACAATGACAGAATAACTGAAAGAGAGTGAGAGAGAGGGAGAAAGTGTAAATGTGAGTGCGAGTGCGAAAAGTTTAGCTGTGTGCTGTGCGTGGGTTGGTTGATTTTTGGTTTGTGGTGTTTTTCGTTTGCCACGATGTGGAAGCAAAAGCAAAAGACAAATGCCGTTATTAATTGCAACTTAATTGCTGCTAGCTATTTATTAAGTTTTTGTTTAATTTATAAAGCGGACATCTGTGTATGCATATTATTATTATTATTATTATTATTATTATTATTATTATTTGTATACACATATACACATACATATATATAAGTAAGTGTAAGTTTTGCTACATGTTTATTTTTGTTTTTGTATTTCACTCATTTTCATTTCAATTTACTGCACGTCAAGCACAAAAGAACATATACAACAGTAAGAACAGCAACAATAACAACGACAGCAACAATGGCAACTATCACGTGTATGTGTGTGTGTGTGTCTGTGTTTATGCTTTCCTCATTTTACATTGCTGTCAGTTTTATTGAAAATTAGCCTCCAGTTAATTTTGTATACCATTAAATTTATACATGTTGCAGGCTACTCAACCCAACTCTCCCCAACATTCTTCACATATAACTCCCTCTCCCCCTTCTGCAGACCAACTGTTCTCTCTCTCTCTTTCTCTCTGTCTCTTTGCATGTGTCTGTGTTTGTGTGTATGTTGGTCGCCTGGCGATCCCAAAAGTAATGCATGCAGATTATAACTTAAATATGAAATGTCACGCATTGACAGGCAGTTTTGAAAAGTGTGCAACAACAACGACAACGACAACAAAAATAACAACAACAACAACATATTAATATACCAACAAGTTTAACACCTTGAGGGCAGTTGCGCCGCTGCCACTCCGTTTATGAGGCAAAACCACAACCACAGCTACAGCTACAGCTACAGCCAAAGTCACAGTCCGACTTCGAGTCCGAGTCTTGAAATCGCAGTTGGAGTCGGGAATTAAAGTTTGGGTTTAAGTTGCACCACAAGTAGAAGGCTAAGAGAAAAACAGAAATCAGCAATTTATGCGGCCTTTAAATACCTAAGAAGTCATTATATACAAACTTTTTAGATAGTCTGAATTTTTATTTTTTCTAATTTTTGTTTTTTTTTTGCATATTTAAAATATTTTTAAATTTTTTATAATTATTTTTCTTTTATTTTTTGTAGTTTTTTTTTAAATAATTTAATGCTTAGCATAAAGAAGTCCCCACTGGGTATCTTTGCTGTTCAGCAGCAGCAGCAGCATGTCACATTTTGAGTTACTTTTCTGCTTATAGTATTTGCTTTAAGGCGAAAGTGTGCGCTTTGGGAGATGTGGTTAGTCGGGCAAAATATGATAAGGGTCATGTGATTATGACCACAACCACTCGAAAGGCTGAGGCACAGGCTGAGGTCTCAGCTCTGATCTCTGAGGTCTCAGATGCTGGCGTAGAGTAGTTTATGTTACAATTTATGTTGAATTCTGAATTTTACGTATATGAAAGCTGAAACTTTCTACAATTCTTGAAATAAATTTATAAATATATTAATAATAACCACAGAGTCTACGAAATATTCCATCCAATATTGGAAATGTATATGGACATTGATAATCCCGATAATTACGTCTTAATAATATATGATTATTCTCATTATAATGATATGGATGATAATAACAAATTAAACTTAGACCATCCAGAAAACTATATATATAAAAAAAAAAAATAAAATAAAATATAAATAAATTTATGTAAAAATTTTAATTTATACTTACATTGCATATGAACAACCTAGACCATGTAATTTTGGATATATAAAATTTGTAAAACTATTGCTACCTTTTATTAAACTATATCTTATTTTGTTTAAAGTTCGTATCTGTGGAGGCTTTAGTTCAATATGCGTTTTATACCAGCTGCTAATAGCAATCTCTATAAAATTTTGTTTATAGATATTCTTAAGAAAATAACTATTACGCGATAAATCGGAACTTTCATTCCAATATGATGTTTTATTATCACATTGAAATTCTTTATAACAATGTTTATGATGTGCACTTGCTAGATCAGCTAATTCATTTTCCCATTCGAGAACAACAACATCAACGATATCTAATTTACTAGCAAAACGATTACGTAATCCATTATGACCATAAACTAATTTATGTCTAATATCACGATTCTCATATAATCGTAAATCCAAATGTTTTATCATATTTGCACATTTGCGTTTTGGTAATGGAATTGTACAATCCATATTGCCATCACAATTGACAATACAATTTTTAGCATTTTCACTTATTGATATTATCAGCGGAATTTTCGTAATAATAAAAATTATTATTAATATTTTTAGCATATTATTTATTATTATTATTATTGAAAAGTTTACTTGACAAGCTTGTAAATAACATATATTGAAATTTCAAAAGCAACTTTAACTGAGTTTTTGTATAAATTATTTTTATTATTATTTTATTTATTTATTTTTTTTAATATTATTGCTTTATTTGTTTTTATTTGTATTATTTATTTTTAAATTTAAATTTTTAAATTTATTTTAAATATTATTTTTATTTTTAAAAGTGAAAGTCTTCAATTTATTTTATAATTTTTTTTTTTAAATTAAATTTTTAAATTTATTTTTATTATTATTTTTTAATTTTTATTTAAATTAAATGCTTTATTTATTTATATTATATTTTATTTACTTTATTTTTATTATTTTAAATTAATAATATTAAAATTAAGATTTATAAGTTTATTTTTTATTATTTTTTTTATTTATATTTTTTATATTATTTTTTTGAAATTATATTAAAAGTTTTTTTTTATTATTATTATTATTTTTTTTTTAATATTATTGTTTTAGTTTTCGTTATATATATTATTTATGTTTTTAATTTAATTTTTAAATTTAGGTTAATTATTTTTTTTTATTTCTATAATTTGTATTAATTATTTTTTAAGTGAAATGTTTTAATTTATTTTTATTATTTTTTTTTTAAATTAAATTTTTAAATTTATTTTTATTATTTTTTATTTAAATTAAATTCTTAAATTTATTTTTATTATTTGTTTTTATTTATAATATTTTTATTTTATTTATTTTTTTTAAATATTATTGTTTTAGTTTTCGTTATATTATTTATTTTTTAAATTAAATTATTAAATAATATTTTAATATTTTTATTTTATTTATTTTTTTTTAAATATTATTGTTTTAGTTTTCGTTATATTATTTATTTTTTAAATTAAATATTTAAATTTATTTTTATTATTTTTTATTTAAATTAAATTCTTAAATTTATTTTTATTTTTTGTTTTTATTTATAATATTTTTATTTTATTTATTTTTTTTTAAATATTATTGTGTTAGTTTTCGTTATATATATATATATATATATTTTTTTTTAAATTAAATTTATAATTTTAGGGTAATTATTCTTTTATTTCTATAATTTGTATTATTTATTTTTTTTATTAAATTCTTAAATTTATTTTTATTATCATTTTTTTTTATATTTTTCGTAATTACATTTTTAAATTTTTTTTTATTAATTTTATTATTTATATTCATTTTATTAATATTTTTTTACCTTTATTCTTTAAATTAAATTTTTAAATTTATTTCTCTTATTTTTTTTTATTTATATTAATTTTATTATTATTTATTTTTAATTTAGGTTTTTTATTATATATTTTTCTTAACACTTTCTGTTAAATATATTTGGCTTTATGCCAAAAGTTTCCTTTCACCAAGACATTCACTTTTTTTTCAAGCAAAAACTTTGCTCAGCACACTTAACGCTTTAGTTTAGTTTAGTTTAGTTTTTTTTTTCTGTTGTTTTTTTTTTTTGTGGCTTCTGTTTAATTGTAAAACACCGTCACGTTTTTTTTTTCACACACTTTTTCTTTACGCTTTATTCATCATTTCCTCTTGCTCTTCTTCTTTTTTTTCCCAACTGCTTTTTTATTTTGTTTGTTTTTGTTTTTTTTTTGCTCCCCCAGTTGCTACTACTGCTACTGCTACTACTGCTTCTGCTGCTGGCGGCCGTTGACAGGTGCCTAAAATGCATTTGCACCATTTTTCAGCGTGCGAATTTTTGCTCGTGCGAAAATGCCTTCATCTCTCTCTCTATGCATATGCGTGTGTGTGTGTGTGTGTGTGCGTGTGTAACACATGTTTGCAAATTGCTTTACTAACTGACTGACTGACTGCAACTGCTGACTGTATCGACAGTTTTTGGCTGTTGCTGCTATTGCTGTTGCTGTTGCTGTTGTTGCTGTTGTTGTTGTTGCTGCTGTTCGTGTTGTTGCTGTTTGGTTTCTGTCTGCCAAAGTGTCGAGTTTGCAGGCGTCTGCATATGTTTGCTTGTATGTGTGCGTGTGTGTGTGTGTATATAACTGCATTAATGTGAGCTTATGCTTCGTCGAGTCAGCCTCAGTCCACAATAGTGTTGACTATTTGTTGTTGGCCATGTTGCTGTTGTTGTTGTTGTTGGAACAACATTACAGACAACTTCATATGGCCATAACATATATATATATATGTATGTGTGTCTGTGTGTGCTCTTTAGCTGCCTCACTGTATGCCAGTTACCGTTTAACGCTACAATTAAACAAACAGCCGCGTGCAACATAAACACACATACACACATACACATATATAGAGACACATACACACACACACACACACACAGATATACAGTTGCATACTCGACCGCACACATGCAGCTGAAATTGATGCGAACTGAAGTTTAACGCTTTATGAAAACGTAAAGCAGTGACAGAGCAAGAGCAAGAGAGAGAGAGAGAGAGCGAGCGGGCAGAGAGAGAGTGGCAAAAGTGGCAGCAGCTGTATGTTTGGCCATGACATCCTGGGCGGCCTATTAAGTGATTTTAACACTTTGCGCATGAAAATTGCAAAAAGGCAACGCCGTTGATAATTATCCCTTAATTGTTTAATGAGCAGCACTTGAGCAGCAAAAGCAACAGCAACAGCAGCAGCAAGAACAGCAGCAGTAGCAACAGCAGCAGCAACAGCAGCAACAGGATGCGTCAGCTTAATTAATGTCAACTTAATTATACCAATAGCAACATGTATATGCATAAGTTTTACACATTAAAAAGCACAGACACACACACACATACACAAAGAAAACATACAGACACACACACACACACACACACACACATATATATATATATATATGCATATAGTATATATAAGGATTATAAGAGACTTAATGAGTTGAGCTCTTTCTCACTCACTCACTCTCTCGCTCTCTCTCTCTTTCCCTCTTTCAGTCTCTGCTCAGACACTTGCAATTTTACACACTTAACGTGTCTACGCGTTGTTCGAGGGCACAAAAAAAAAAACCGAGAAAATAAAAAACTGAAAAAAATAAAAACAAAATGTTAAAGAAACTTCAATTTTTTATTTTATTTTTTTTGTTAATTTCTTGAAAAGGTAAAGTTAAGTTTTCAGTTGACTTATGCGACTATGTTATACACTATAAAAACAAATTTAAGCTATGCTATGCTTTATAATCAATAGACTGTTGGCACTGTGAGTTGCTAGAAGCTAACATTAGATTTTTAGCTTGCACTGTTAACTTTATTTAGTAGTAAAAACAAAGTTATGCGCATATATCATACACTATATAGTGTAGTCTACTATTAGAATAGATCAATTTCTTGAATTTAGATCTAAAAGTCTCTGACATCTACGACTTTAAACTAATGTAAACTATTTAATGCAATATATAAACTCTAAGCTGTCAGCTTACTTCATTAACAGACTGTAATTTTTGCAATCTCTGAGATCTAAGCATTTGAACCAGCACAATAAGCAACATTTCTACTTATACGACTATTTAATACACTACAGTGAGTCTAAGCTATCAGCATACTTCATTTACAGACTGTAGTTGCTCAAGTAACTGAGATTTAAGCAATATTTGAGCAACATTTCTACTTATGGCAACTATATAATACTCTACAGTGAGTCTAAGCTGTCAGCATACTTCATTTACAGACTGTAGTTGCTCAAGTAACTGAGATTTAAGCAATATTTGAGCAACATTTCTACTTATGGCAACTATATAATACTCTACAGTGAGTCTAAGCTGTCAGCATACTTAATGTACAGACTGTAAATATTAAAGTCGCTGAGATCTAAGCCCTTAAACTAGCACAATAAGCAACATTTCTACTTATACGACTAAATAATACACTACAGTTAGTCTAAGCTGTCAACATACTTCATTTACAGACTGTAGTTGCTCAAATAACTGAGAACTAAGCAATATTTGAGCAACATTTCTACTTCTGGCAACTACATATAATACACTAAGCTTCGAGTCTAAGCCATTAGCATGATTAATTTATAAAGTTCTTACTGCTCAACTGTAGCTGAAAGATTGAAGAACGTCTTTAAATATTGTTTATACAGTAATAACTTGATGTTAGCTGTCACGCCTTCTTAAGTGTCTGATAGATCAAGTTATACAACATATATGTAGCTGTTAATATTCTACATTTAACTGTTTTGCAGACATATGTTTATATTTAAGTCTAAATCTCATCATGTCTCTTCATTTCAAGTTGTTGTTGTTGTTGTTGTTGTTGTTCCTCATCATTCGTCATATCATTTACACTAAGTTCACTCACTGACCAACAGCAAGATAAAGTTGAAGACACAGTAGAAGAAGCAGCAGCAACAGCAACAGCAGCAACAGCAGCAGCAGCAGCAGCAGCAACAGCAGCAGCAGCAGCAGCAGCAGCAGCAGTAGTAGTAGTAGTAGTAGTAGAAGTTGTCGATGTTGTCGATGTTGTTTCTATGTCTCTATTAGCTTTTGCTTTATAAATTATTTTCGTTGTTGTTTTTTTTGTTTTGTTTTTTTTTTTTATATTTTTTTGACTGATTAATGTTCGACGACTGCAAACGAGTTAAATGAATGTTGTATATAAAACTGGCAAAATGAAAACAAGTAAAGATTAGAGCTGCCTCTCTTACTGCTCATTCATCTTCATCTACAACTACAACTTCATCTTCATCTTCTCCTTCTACTGCTGCTGCTGCTGCTGCTGCTGCTGCTCGTCTCATAAACAATGCAGAGAACTTGTCAGTGGCAGAGCTTTAGCTTCTCATTTTTTTTTTACCCTTTTCTTCACATTTAATGCCCAAAGGCATTTGTGTTACGCTTCTCCTTGTTGTTGTTGTTGCTGTTGTTGCTGTTGTTGTTGCTATTGTTGCTATTGTATATGTCCAAAAAACTATGATCTAATCTTGTTATTGTCCGCTGTGGTTCGTTGTGCCACTTGCTTAGCTGCCACCTGCTCAGCTGTTCAATTGCTGTGCCTGCTGCAAAAAGCAATTCAATTATTTTGTCTATAAAAATCGCGTTATGTTTATGTTGCATGTGGCAGAACTACTTAGTAGTTGTACAAATAGACAAGACAAGAGACAAAAGTAATTTTCTATATATATACAACATATATACATACATACATACATACATACACATACATATATATATACAACAAAAAGATGAATGCCCCCAAATCACATACAAAATACACACACAGCTATATATATATATATGATATATATATATACTTATATATATAGCATATATATATGTATAAAATAGTGAATGTAATTTTATTCACATGTATCGCTTGAGGCGAATCCGTTTTGGCCGCTGGCCACAAATTGCACAGCGGCAGCAACAGCAACAGCGAACAACCCCGGAACGATGGAACGAGAAGGTTTTTGGCGCACCTCGTTTACCAGATCCCAGGCCAAAAACCAGCTGGGAATGTCTGTATACACACATACACACATACATATAAATATATATATAATATACAATATATGTATTAGTATATATGTGTGTGTTTGGCATATTATATGGCAAGCCAAAGACAGCAACAGCAACAGCAACAGCAACAGCAGAGAGAGCAGCTAGAGTCAGAGAGTGTAGTGCGGGGCAGAGAGTTGAAATCCATCATTGGCGCATGGCTAGCGGCAACATTTGGGTTGAAATATTATAATTACAAGCGAACGCCTCAGGGACATGGTGAGGTGAGGCTGAGCAGTAACAGCAACAGCAACAGCCAGAGTCAGAGTCAGAGCCACAGTCAGATCCAAAGCTAAAGCCAACAACGAAACGTTGCCATCGCGTGTGTCTCGTCTCTGCTGCTGCTGCTTCTCTTCTTCACCTTTACACTTCACCGTGCCCGCTCTATGTCCGCTCAAGCTTTTAGTCTTTCTGTATCTCTATCTAACTGAGCTGCGGATATGGATACTTAGTTGCTGCCTGCCTGCCTGCTGCCATCTCGTCTTCTTGTTGTTGTTGTCGGTTGTTGCCTGGTTGTGTTTACGTTGTGGCTGATAATACATATGATGCGACGCGTCGTTTGGCAGCAGCACAGGGACAGCGACAGCGACAGCAGCAGCTATATATTGCCCGCAGGCTGACAGCGTTCGATAGCGAACAGCATGCGCAGCATGTTCGATGTCAAACATGTTGCAATGCACACATGAAACTTCTGTTCTAGACATTGTCCTTGCGCGTTTTGTTTAGTTTTTGCTGTTGTTGTTGTGGCTCTTGTTTGTTGTTTTTTTTTTTTTTTTGTGAGCAGCATTTGCCGAGCGCTGCGCTGCGTAGAAGCAGTAGAAGAAGCAGGTGAATAACATGCAATGTGATTTTTTTTTTTTGTTTTATTTTTATTTTGTTGAGCTCATTTTGCATTATTTGCAACACATTGATAATTATACGTATACCCTGTAAACAAAGCAGCAAGCAGTGAGAGTATATGAGCTTATATATATTTTAGGCTAAAATTCTCTTTAAAAAATATGCAAAAATAATTATTTAAAATTTTTTAAACAATTTATTTTTTATATTTTTTTATTAATTATTTCGCACAGTGTAGACTTAAACAGGTTTCATTTCTCACATTTGATATCTATCATTATCATATTCACATGAAATCATGCGCTTAAAAACAACAACAACAACGAACTTGAAGCTTGCCACACATGTTTTGTGTTTAGCTAACTTGTTGCACCTACAAAAAAGGCAAGCGCGCGTGTGTGTTGTGTGGGCGTGGCAAGAACAACAGTTGCTGTTGTTTTCACAAGTGTTGTGAACGCAAGAAAAGCAAGAAAACCAAGAAAATAAAAAAATGCTGCTAAATTAGACAGCGACAAGCAAAAGGCAACAATGTTTAACGGTAACAAAAAAAAAAACTTGCAGCAGCACACATGTTGCAGTAGCCACAAAAACCGCAAAACAGTAACAGCAGCAGCAGCTGCTGCATTTACTGCTAAATTACAGTGTGTGTGTGTGCATAATACACATAAAACATGCCGAGTAATTTAAAAATAACAAAAAAACAAAACAAAAAGAGACAAAAAACAAAAAAAAAAAACTTGGCATCCTTCGACATGCGGGCCTATAATTATGTATGTCTCTCTCTCTGTGTGTAAGTGTTTGTGCCACAATCACAGCTCATAATTGTCCCCAAAATGTTGCAGTTGCAGTTACTCTTGTTGTTGTTTTTGTTGTTGATGCAGTGTTGCAAAGAGCAAACAGTGCCAGCTGCTGCTGCCCAGGTGACAAGTCTTACAGTTGGACTGTAATGTGTTGTCGCTGCCGTCAATGTCGCTGCTGTCACTGTCGCTGTTGCTGTCGCTGCCGTCGCTGTCATCGTACCCTCATTATATGCAAAAATGCCAAATGCGGCCTGAAGCTACTTAAGTTTAACTTATTTTTAACTTCCACATATAAATTTCTTCTTTTTTTTTCTTTGTTGTTGTTAAATATTATTATTTTTTTTTTTTTTGTGTTACTGTTGCTGTTGCTGTTGTTGCTTATCACCTTGAGGCATTCTTAGTTGCATGTTCGACGCAATCCTTTTCCGTTCAAAATTCTACAGCATTCTGTAGCAAATAAAGAAACTGGTCTCATTCATAACTGCCGGCGATTTTTGCATTTTGCATTATATTTCTCTCTCTCTCTCTCTTTCTCTGTCACTCTCTCATACTGTCTGTTTCCCGCTGCCCGCTTCTACTCAATCTCAGTTTCGCATTGCTTACTTCTCATTTTTATATATCTTATTCTTTCACTCTCTCTCTCGCTCTGTCTCTTTCTTATGTCTCACTGTATGTCTCTGTGTGTGTGTCTCTCTAGAATATCAACTGTCAGTTTTCGAGCTTAAATTGCCGCCGGGCTAGTTTGTAAATCATTAAAAATTATGCACACACACACAGAGACACACAATATACACATCACACATACACATACATAGACACAGACACAGACATATATATATAGCTACATATAGTATATGTTTCTGCTGAATCGAACAGAGAGTTTTGTGCAAAAAAAAAAAAAACAGTTTTTAGTCAACGAATGACAATGAAAACTGGTTGCGAATTATGCAGCTCTTAATGGCAAATGTCACGCACCACCATACAAAAATATGATGAGCATAATACTTTGCCTTCTCCTTCATTCCTTCATTTCTTCTATACTTCTGCACACTCTGGACACTCTACAATTTGTTGGCCATTTGTTGACTTTGCAACTGCAATTGCAACAGCAACAGCAACAACAATTTCATATGCTTAGCGTGTGTAATTGTCATCATTTGTTAGTAGCAATTTTCATTCAATGCCGCCGCCTGCTGTCAATTTTTATTGAGTAAAGTGTTTTTTTTTTATTATTTTTTTTTTTTCCAATGCAATTTGAAATTTTGCAAAATTATAGGAAATAAAGAAATTATTTTTAATGTTGCTTATAAAATTAATTTTATAATTATAGACAACAAATTGTTAAGTTAGAAAGTGGCAGCTGAATTTTTAAATGATATTTAAAAATTTATAAGAATTTATAATTAGAAATTTATATGAAAAAAAATAATATTTTATGAATAAAAAACTAAATAATGTAACATATTTTTTTTTTAAATTTAAAAAAAAAAATTGAGAATTTATAGTCATTAATTTAATGAAAAAATAAAAAAAATAATAATAATATAATAAAAAATATAATAAGATAGATAATAAGATAAATAAAAAAAATATATAAAATAAAATTCATACAAAATAAAAAAATATTTTATTTATAATTATTTAAATAAAATAAAATAATTAGCTGAAAATAAATAAAAATCTTAAATAATTTTAATTATAAATTTTAGTTTAATATAATTTTAAGTATAAATTTTAATATAATATTTAAGCAAAAAAAAAAAAAATAAAAATAAAAAAAAATGTATAAAAATTAAAAAAAAAGGAAAATTAAATAAAAATAAAATTAATATATTATAATTATAAATGTTCATTTAATATTTAAGCAAAAAAAATGTATATTAAATATTAAAAAAATAAAAAAAAAGGAAAATTAAATATTAAAAAAAAAAGAATAATAAAAAAATAATATTATAAGATAATGAAAAAAATATAAAACAAAATTCATACAAAATAAAAAAATATTTTATTTATAATTATTTAAATAAAATAAAATAATTAGCTGAAAATAAATAAAAATCTTAAATAATTATAGTTATAAATTTTATTTTAATATAATTATAATTATAAATTTTAATATAATATTTAAGCAAAAAAAAATAAAAAAAAATGTATAAAAATAAAAAATGGAAAATTAAATATTTAAAAAATAAAAATGATAAATAAATAAAATAAATAATTAAATTAAAATGCATTTCAAAATAATTTAATTCGAAATTCGAATATTTTAATATGCAATAAAAAGTAAATAAATATAAAAGAAAATATTATACAAATTGAATAGCTAAAAAATTGTATAAAAAATTATTGAAAATATATTTTTGCAATCCTTTTAAAGTAATTAAAGAAGAATTTGAAATTTTTATCTTCTAGCTATTTTTATTTTTATTTTTCTTTTTTTTAGCCGCTGTAGACAAGAGCAGTTGTGTAGCTTAATTTCTGTGCATATAGCTGACTCATCAAATATTTCTTTAAGTTTAGCCTAAGGCTTAGTAGATGCTAGCAAAACTTAACTTTAAAACTTTATACAACAATAAAATAAAAACAAAAAACAAAAAAATGTTTAATATATTTTTTTTTGTTGTTTGCTGGAGAGTAAAAAAAAAAAAGAATGTTGAAATATGAGTATTGCTTTACTGTGTTGCTGTTTTCAGTTTTCATATTGTTATTGTTGTTTTTTTTTTTTTATTATTTTTGTTTTTTTTATTATATACATATATATATTTATATATTTGTTGCTGCATTCAGTCGTGCGTTAAAAATTAAACGCGAATTTTTCAGGCCGTGTTGGCATCGCAAAAATGGCATCATTAAGTAAAAGCCCGCCGGGCAGGCATTGTAAATTTTATGAGCCTTTTTTTTTGTGTCGTTAATAATACAAAAAAAAAATACGTAAAGTATATATACCATAGTGTGTGTGTGTGTGTGTGAGTGTGTGCTATATATAAATAATAATAATAATGATGCGTAAAAAAGTGCGGAAATTTCTGAGTAACATATGTGTGAGGCTTTCAGGCGAATCACTGGCAACACTGCTCACTGCACACACACAGCTCGCTCTATCTCTCTCTCACACTCACTCTCTGCTGTTATTGCTGTTATTGCTGCTGCTGCTGTTTGTTATTATTATATATTGATTAACAACACGCAAAATGCACAAACCATGAATATAAAAAAAAGAAGAAGAAAGAAAAACTACATATACTTGAATAAATATGCATATGCGTTTGAAAAGTATGGGCGTGGCAGGCAGCAACTGTGCGACTGTGTGTGTGAGAATTGTGGCTACTTTAAAAACCCATCAACAATTATTACTTTTGGCAGTCAGAAATATATCTGCGCCTGTCGACGCTGATTTGATAGACTTTTGCAAGCGTTACATATAGACATTCATATGTTTTGGCCACGCCCACAATTTTGTTGCACACTGCCTGCCTGCTGATACTTCACAAATATGATTCCCCAACTCAACTCTCAACACTCTCTCTCTGTTTCACTGTAGCCCCGCTGTCCCTACCTACTACTACTACTACTACTACTGCTGCTGCTGCTGTTGGTACTGTTGCTGCTCCTTCTCCCTATTTTTTTTTTTTGCTGGTTTTTGGATTTTTGCCCCGCTTGCCCCAAAGCATTCCAAACAATAAAGCATAAAGCGCGCCGCGCACATTTTGTCGAATTATTTTGTTGCCAGTTGCTGGCGGCTAACTGCAGCAAATTGGCTTGAAATATTGGTATTGCCATATGTATGAGTTGCTACTACCCCACACCATCCTTTCCATTCACTCACACTCTCTCTCTGTGTGTGTGTGTGTGCGTGAGCTTGTGATTAAAAAAATATTTAAAATGGCAAAAACCCAAAGCGACGTCATCGCAGCATATATAAAAAAAAAAATAAAAATATATGTATGAAATGAAAGCTCGCTACGCGCTCATATATGTATGCATGCATGTGTGTGTGTGTGTGTGTATATGAATGTGTGTGTGTGTGTGTTTGTAAAGCTTTGCCCGAAACTGAAACTGAAAGAAGTAATAAATGCTAAAAGAAAAATAAAAAACGTAAGTAAAACCGCTGCTTAACGACTTGAAGATACTCTAAGTCTAAAGATTTGAAATAATTCTTAAAAAATTTTAACTTGTACACTGTGAGAAAAATTCTAGTAGCTTCTAGCTGAAATCTTATAATTACTGCTTAAAATAATTTCAAATTTTAAATTAGCTGAAATCAAAATTTTTTTTAAATTTCATAAAAAAAAAAAATTTGAAAAAAAATTAAAAATTAATTTAATTTTTTTTAAGTAAATTTTAACTTATTTTGAGATTTTGACAAATTATTTTAAAATTTTATTTAATTTTTTTTACAATATTTTCTAACATTTTCGTCAGCTTAAAATTTGCACAAATTTCTTATTAATTTATCTAATTTTAATTAAATTTTTAGCTGAAATCAAATTTTTAATTTTATTAAAAAAATATTAAAAAAAAATAATTTAAAATTAATTTAATTTTTTTTAAGTAAATTTTAACTTATTTTGAGATTTTGACAAATTATTTTAAAATTTTATTTAATTTTTTTTACACTATTTTTTCTAACATTTTCTTTAGCTTAAAATTTGCACAAATTTCTTATTAATTTATCTAATTTTAATTAAATTTTTTTTAAAGTCAATTTAAACTTATTTTAAAATTTTAACTTGTACACTGTGAGAAAAAAACTAGTAGCTTCTAACTTAAATCTTATAATTACTGCTTAAAATAAATTTAAATTTTAAATTAGCTGAAATCAAATTTTTAATTTATTAAAAAATATTTAAAAAAAAAAATTAAAAATTAATTTAATTTATTTTTAAGTCAATTTAAACTTATTTTAAGATTTTGACAAATTATTTTAAAATTGTATTTAAATTTTTTTTTACAATATTTTCTTGACATTTTCGTCAGCTTTAAATTTTAAATTTATCTAATTTCTTTCAGTGTATGCAGCACTGTTGCTTGCCACTGCTATGTCGTGTGGCACAATGAGTGAAATGAGCGATAAAATTGCAACAATTTTCACTGGCAGCGCAGTTAACGTCGACGTCGACGCCCCCGCCCCCGTTGTAGCTCTGATAAAATATGAAAAATTGAAATGTCACTGGGCAGTGAACAATCATTGGTAACGTTTGCAATACTGATGCATATGCAGACACACATGGCAGACACACACACACATATGCATTTACATGTGCATGCTGATATATACAAGTAGTAGTTGTAGTTGTAGTTGTAGTTGTTGCAACTTGCAACTTGCAACAATGGCCACTTGTATGCAAATAGCGCAATAATATGAAGTATGTACAAAATTAATTTCGCTCAAGGCGAAATTGCAGCTCGGTAACAATTGCCAATGAAAAATGATGTGACATAAATGCGTGTTGCCTTTCCCTCTCTCTCTCATCCTCTCTCTCTCACTGACTGTCTGTGTATGTGTGGGCGTGGTTGGTTTTGGTAAAAAGGATTTTGTATTGTAGTTTGCGTGACGGGGGGAACGTTGGGTTGATGGAGAGCAAAAAGTTGGCACTCATTTTAATTACAGCTGCCTAACTGCAGGCACAACCTCCCATCCCTCTATACCCCATCCCCTGTGCCCCTTTCCCCCTACAGCTCAATACTTCATGATGTGGCCTTAACTCCCACTTGTCTCCCCCCGCCCGCTTCATCTTATACTTCCCCTTTTACACCCACACACACTCTTTCTTGCTTGTTCTTCGTCTTCTTCTCCCTTTCTCTCACTCTTAGTCTATTGCTGTCTCTGTCTTGCTGTTTTTGAAACATGCCTTGCGGCGTATTTATCACAAGTTTTTCTTTGCACAGCCTTGGGGCAACTACGAAATATTTCAGCTGCCCGACGTCGTCGCCGTTGCCATCGTCGTCGTCGTCGTCATCGTCTGGAACTGGAACTGGTTCGCCTGCGGCCTTGTTGCCAGCGACGTTTCTGCTGCTTCTTTTGCCAACGCGTCAAAGTCGCTGCGACGACGTTGGCGCTGCCGTCGTTGCCGTTGTTGCCGTTTGCCTATGCGCACAAAGTTTCATTTCGTTTTGAGCCTCCCGGCGACTACAGCAGCGTTCTATGCTTTGTCATTAACACAAACACACACACACACACACATACATAGTAAGAAGTAGAGAGTGAGATAGACATAGTGTGTGAGAGAGAGAGCGAGAGAGAGAGACTGCATATAGCGCAAAAATACAGAGACACACTGAGACATAGACAATTCTCATATGTGAATGAAAGGAACTAAAGCTGACTTTGCCACTTACAGCAGCTACTACTATTAAATGTTTGTATATGTGTGTGTGTGTGTCTGTGTGTGTATGCTCATTAGCAAGATGTCTATGTATATTTGCATGTTTGCCAATGCATTGATTAACCATCAGAACTGTCGCCATTTCACACGCAACACGCAACAGTCCAGTTACAAAGTTAATTGCGCCAGCTTAGTGTTGCAAACAACAACAATTGCAACTGCAACAGTAACAACAACAACAACAACAACAACAAGAACAAGAACAACAGCACTTAAACCGGAAATAGACTATTAAACGTTCACACGCAAACAAACGCCGCACACATATACACACAAACACAAATACATTGACAGTCACATGGTGGGAAAGTCAGCAGCAACTAAACAATCATCGTTCGCTTGCTCACTCGCTCTCTCTCTCTCACACTCACTCACACTTACTCACTCTCCTACTGCGCTCTCCAAGGTCGCCATTTGCTAAAGACGTCAAGCTTCAAACATCAAACGTTTGAGCTTCGAGCTTCGTGCATCGAGCATCGAACTACAAGCAACTGCAACATGTGCGCTTTATCATCGAACATTCTAATAAGATTTTTGTTTACATTTCGAAATGTTAAATTCTAGCGCATAAATAAATATAAAATATAAAAGAAAATAATAAAAATAAATAAATAATTAAATAAATATACAAATCTAATGAAATTCTAATAAACTTTTGCTTGTAAAATTCTTAAAAAAATAACAAAATTTGCTACTGTTGCTTAACATATTCTACAAATGCAGCTGATCGCCGCAAGCGCAAACGAACAGTTTCACAACAACTTGTGCTCGTCGAACATGTTGTAACGGCAGTAAAAACCAGTTAGTTAATGTAGCAATGTTTCAGTTCATAGCGAACACTCGACGCGAATGCAAGTCAGGTAAAGAAAAGAAAAAAAATAAAAGAAGAAAATTAGCTACGATAGATAAAGACAGCAAGAGTTAGAGTGAAGATAGATAGAAAGAGAAAGATAAAGTAAACGCTTAATAAAATTTAGTAGGCAACAAACGGCGGGCGCGACAACAACCGGAAACGGAAGTGAACATTTCTAAGTAATTTGCACAGTTTAACGCGTTACGTCTCTCTCGGTGTGTACGTGTACGTGTACGTATCTATGTGTGTGTTTACTATGTGTTTCGTCTTTGTTTGACGTTGCATTGTGGCGCCAATTTGTAATTAGCAATGCGATCAAATTGACAACAAATCAAAAACAACAAAAAACATTCGAAATAAACGTAACGGAAACGGATATTTAGCTCAAATATAAAACTAATTAAAGTCTAAACAAAAATTACAAATAAACAACAAGAAGAACAACAAAAATAAAAACAATAACAAAAAAAAAACAAAACAAAAAAAAAAACGTTATCAAATTTCTTGTCTACATCGCGCTGTTCCATATAAAATAGTTAAAGTGCATTTCCTAAATATACCGACGTTTTTGTGAGTTTCTATTTACATTGTATGTGTGTCTGTCTGTCTGTTCTGTCTGTCTGTTCCATCTATCTGCCTGCCTGTCTTTCATTATATGTTACAGTTATTCACACTCAATTTCCATTTAAGCTCTGTCTGCTTGCATCCTTAAGATGCAACAGTTTATTTTGCATTTTATATTTTGAAAATTTAAATATTAAAAAATATTTTAAAATAAGTTTGTAAACAATTTTTTTTTTTTAGAAAGTCTTAAATATATATTTAGTTTTCTTTAAAAATATTTAGTTTACTGTGTCATTTGCATATTATTATGCGGGCGCTTAAGGTTGAATCTTTATGTTTGCTTAATGATCTTGCCAACGAAATGAGAGCAAAAAACTAAATTAACTTTTGCCTAATGAATTTTTGACCATTGAGTCATACTTTTGGAGCAAAAATATTTTCAAAATATATTTACAAATATTTTTAAATATATTAAAAAAAAAAAAGAAAAATATATAATATACATTTTTTTCCTTAATGTATAAAAAATATTTTTAAAAATTATTTTAAAATATTTAAAATAGAATTTAAAAATATATTAAAAATTTTGCTTTATTTAAAAATATTACAAATAATTTATAAAATAATTAAAAAAAAATATATAAAATATTTTTAAAAAATTCAACAAATTTTTTTTTATTAAAAAATATAAATAAAATAAAATATAAAATATAAATACAAAATAAATATTTAAAAATATTTTCCAAATATTTGATTTAATTTAGATATATTTTAATTAGCCTTCGAAAATATATTACATATTTTTTTTTTAAATATTGAACAAATTATTTTACTAATTTATAAATATTTAAAATAATTTTTAAAAATATAGAAAATAAATTTTTAAAAATATAGAAAATAAATTTTTAAAAATATAGAAAATATTATGTTCAAAAATTCAACAAATAATTTTTTTTTTTTTAATTCGACAAACATTTTTTTAAAAATAAATTTTTTTTAATTCAAAAAATTTTTATATAAAAAATGTATAAAAAAAATTTATAAAATAAAGAAGTATATAAAATATTTTAAAAATTACTATCTTATAAATTCTATTACACTTTTTTAAATTAATTATTTTTTAAATTTTTAAGCTTCTCAAAAAAATCTTTAAGAAATTTACTAATAATTTCTTATACTTTCTTTTTAATGTAGAACTCCATTTGTTGCATTGGATCAACGATCACCATTGACGGTGGAGTCCTCCTGCCCCAAACGGTGAGTTCATAATATATACATATGTAAAATGCCAAAAAATGCAAACAACATAAAAAAAAACAACAACAAAAAACAAGCAAAAGAATAAGCAAAAAAAAAAAAAAAAGAAATCTCACTAAGCCAATAAATTAGTTTGAAAAAGATTCTGTAATAAACGAATTTTTGAAATATGAAGAGCAAAAATATTGAGAGCAAAATGCCCTCAGTTACAGAGCAAGCGAATAAGCAAAGAGAGAGAGAGAGAGAGAGAGAGAGCAAGAGAGAGAAACCTCTTTCAGTTTTTACATTTTGTTTTTCGTATTTTTTTTTTTTTTTTTGTTTTTGTTTTTTGGTGTTGGCTTGGGCCAAAATTGCCTAAGGGTCAACTGATTTTCGTCTCTCCCACATCAGCCACATGCCTCCACATGCTGCATACATGCCAAGTCCAAGACCAAGTCGCAGCAGCAGCAGCAGTCCGTGTCCATGTTCATGTCCGAGTTCGAGTTCGAGTCCGAGTCCAAGTCCGAAAATTGTGTGCTATAAACGCAGACTGTTTAAAATTTGATGCGCCTCAAGTGCTGCTCGGTCTGTTCCATCTCCCGTCCCCCTGTCTGTGCCTCTACTGCTGCTTGGCCCGCACCAAAAGGAGAAATAAACAAAAGTACGAAGAACAAAACAGAAAATAAAAAAATAAAAATTGTAGCATGCCGCCTCAAGCAATTTTGGACAAAACTTGGCCCGCAGCTGAGTTATGTGTGCTGTGTGTGTGCTGTGTGTGTGCTGTAAGTGTGTGTGTGTGTGTGTAATGGGGAACGGGAAACGTTGCTGACGACAAAACGAGAGTATGATAACAGTTGAGGGCGGTAAGGAAAGGCAAAAGAGATCGGCAAAGAGTAAGAGAGTGAAAGGGACGGAGGAGAGTTGCAGGGGAAGGTAAGCAGCAGTAACAGCAGCGGGGTCATATTATTTTTTTTTTTTTTTTTGTTTTTTTTTCTGCTTACCTTAAAGGCTATAAAATACGTTGGCCAAAAAATGGGAGGCGATTGACCGCTTGTTGTGATTGTTTTGTCGTTCTGCCATAGCCACAGCGACGCGCTCGCTCTCTTTCTCTTGCGACTCTTGTCGATTGCCAGCCAAAAACTAAGCCAAAAAGCCCTCTAGGCCAAGAGGCACATATACACAACGCAACAACAACAACAGCAGCAACAACAACAGCAGCAGCACAGCGCAACACACACACACACAACACTTGCAACAAACATACAAAACATTTGCCTCTTTTTTTTTTTTTTTTTGTTATCAAGACAAAAGTTCAAAGCGTGTTGCAAGCCGTTTTTCTTTTTCTTTTTTTTTTGGCCTAAACCAAAATCGCATTCAAATCAGCCAAAAAACAAAGCAAGCGAGAAAGAAAGAGTGTGTGAGAGAGAGAGGGAGAGAGTGAGAGGGAGAGAGGGTAGAGAAGTGAGAGAATTGTAAGCGACGACCTTCGCCAGACAGCGACACAACGGCAATAACTTTTATCTCGCTTATACACTATGCTTCTCTCTCTCTCTTGCTCTCACTCACACTCACACTTGTGCCCTGTCTCTTTCACTTTGTATCTGTGGCAAGAGCAACTGGTTTTACTTTGGCAAATGCGAAGGCGGAGTCCAAGTCAAAGTCAAAGTCGTTTATTTTGCTGCTGTTGCTGCTGTTTTTTTCCTTTTTCCTTTTTGCTTTGTGCTTTTTTTTCTGCTGCTGCTGCTGCTGATGCTGCTGCTGCTGCTGTTGTTGTTGTTGCTTGTTTGTTTGTTTTTAACGTGTGGCAGCCACACGTGCTGCCTGCCTCGTGCTGCAGTGGCGCCTCTAATTTGCTTTCAATTGCCAATTTGTGTATGCAAAGAGTGAGAGCAACAGCAGCAGCAACAGCAACAGCAGCAGGAAAGTGCGTGTGGCATGTGGCAAGTGCGAGTTGAAGTATATAAAATACATTTTCATTTGCAACAGTTTGCCAAGAGTGAGATTTCCGTTGCAGTTCAATAGTCAAAGGCAAAAGCAGTGCAATCATCATTTGTAGGCGTATGTGTGGGCGTGGCACATAATTGTAAATTGTATGCTCAGCCGCTGCTGTTGCTGCTACTGTTGCTGCTGCTACTGTTGCAGACAAAAGCGCTTAACGCGCTGTGTGTTAATTAAGCTGCAATTCGGCATCATTAGCAGCATCAACATACAACATTGGCAACATTGTGTGGCAGCATACAGCAAGTGCAATTTCAAGTCGTGCCGCAAAGTGTATAAGCAAAGAGGCAATTGCTGCCGTTGCCACTGTTGCCACTGCTCTTTGCTGCTTCTCCCGTTGCTGCCTGAACTGCACTTGCTCTTGCCACTGTTATTGCTGTTGTTGCCGCACCTGCGCCTGCATTTGTTTCACTTGCTTGTCGATTATGCTTTGTGTTCCAACTGTTGTCAGTTGTTGTTGCTGCCATTGCCACTGCTGCTTCTGCTGTTATTGTAATATGCAAACGCAAATTGCACCAATTAGGAAATGCACAGCGCCTGCCACAGTTGCCAGCCACAATTGCGTGCAGCATTTTGCCACTTGAATGCACATGCATATGCAACAGCAACAACAACAACAACAACAACAACAGCAGTAGCAATACGTTTGCCTGCTTCTGTTGCTGTTGCTGCTGCTGCTGCTGTTATATTCCCGTCATCGCTTTGAGCCGCATTCAACTGTTAAGGCCAAGTCCTTAATTATTATGTACACTTGATTAGCCAACCTCCAGTTGCAGCTGCAACATCAAATATTTCCAAATGATTTTCACTGTTTTACTGCTCTTGATTGTGCAACATTTTCAATAAACATTTTTGCAACAATTTCAATTTAAAAATTTTTTATATAATTTTTCTCAAAGGATTTGCAACTGTTTTATATATATTTTTATTTTATTTTTTATTTTATTTTATTATATTTTTTATTTTATTTTATCAGCAGCTTTTTTATATATAAATTTATTATTTTTATTTTATGCATATTTTTATTTTATTTTATTTTATTTAAAATATATTTTTTAATCAAAGAAATGATTTGCAGTAGTTTTATATTTTATTTTATTTTATATATATTTTATTTATTTTTTATTTTATTTTATATATATTTTATTGTATATATTATTTTATTTTTTATGCATTTTATTTTTTCTTTTTTTATTTTATATATATTTTTTTAATCAAAAAAACTTTAAGCAATAATTTTTGTAATACTCAAAGAATTCTGCAGCAGTTTTAGATATTGTATTATTTTATATATATTTTATTTATTTTTTATTTTATTTTATATACATTTTATTTTTTCATATTTTATTTTATATATTTTATATATATATAAATATTTTTTTTATAATCAAAGAATCTTTTTGCAAAAATTGCAATAATTTTTGATATGGCAAAGTATTTTAATAGTTTTATTTTTTTCGCTTACATTTTATTATATATATTTTTTTTCACATTTCTTTTTATTTTTTTTTCATATTTTTTTTATTTTATTTTATATTTTATTTTTTTATTACATATATAATCAAAGAATCTTTAAGCAACAATTTTTGTAATATTCAAAGACTTCTGCAGCAGTTTAATATATTATTTTATATCTACTTTTTTTTTATTTGATTAAAAATAAAAAAAAAAAAACTTAGAGCAATAATTTCAATAATTTCTGGATTTTCTATTTTCAATAGTTTTATATTTTATTTTATATTTTTGTATTTTATATTTATTTATATATTTATTTTATTTTTTATTATTTTATTTTATTTTGTAATACACAAAGAATTTGGAGAAGTTTTATGTATTATTTTATTTTATACATACATATATATATTTTTTTTTATTTTATTAAAAATCAAAGTCTTTCTGAATTCTCAAAGGAATTTCAATAGTTTTATATTTTATTTTATATTATTTTATTTTATGTATATTTTTTTATATTATATTGCATTGTTTTTTATTTTATTTTTTATTATTTTATTTTATTTTATTTTATATATATTTTTCAATCAAAGAATCTTTAAGCATAGTATAATTGCTTTATCTCCGCACAATGCGGCGTATGCTCAATTTTTTTTTTTATTTTTTGTATTTGTTGCGCTTTTTTTTTCTTGACTTGTGAATTCAATTTTTGAGGATTTAGCAATAAAAACAGTTTTGCCTGCTATCTATCTCTCTCTCTCTCTCTCTCTGTGTGTGTGTGTGTGTGTGTGTGTATAGTCTGTGAGTTTTTGTGTAATGTTTACTCTGCAATGTTGTAGCAAGTTGATGTTGAAGAAGTAGAAAGGAAATCGCCATGTTGCCAGCAATTCCCATAAAGTACATACATATGTACGTATAGCAAGCATATGCCATATGCCATAATTCCAACTCATTGTATATCTCGTTCTCTCTCTCTTTCTCACACACACATACAATTGCTCTCTGTGTATGTGTGTGTTAGTCTTCATTCATCCATTCCGCTCAAGCTTTTGGCATATGCAGCGCAATCGTCGTTTTTATTTAATATTTTCTAATAAATTTTTCAAAGTTTATTTTTGAAAGCCTTGCAGCGTTTTAATATCTGCTACACACTCGACTCTCGAGCTGTAGAGCTCGACTCCAACTCAACTTTTGCCATACACACACACACATTTATATATATATATATATGTATAAATATATATAACGCATATATTTGTACAATTCGGCACACACACAGACACACACACACACATATATATATTCTGCAACTTTTGCTAGCCAATTTTCATAGGACTTGCGACTGATTTCCCATATGCGACGGGCGAGTCGACTCTCGACTCTCAACTCTCAACTGCTGCAACAGCTGCGTCGTCGCGACGGTGTTGCCGGCAACTTTAGCTTCAGCTTCAGCTACAACATTGACGCCAAGCATTCAGCTTTTTTTTTTCGTGGCCTTTTGTAACATGCTGCTGGCTAACAAGTAAAAGCAGCAGCAGCGGCAGTTAAAGCAGCAGCAGCAGCAGCGACGACAGCAGCAGCAGCAGCAGAAGTAACTGAAACTTTTTCTCATGTGTGTGTGTGTATGCAATGCTGCCCGTTGCCTGTTGCCTGATTTCTGATTCTGGCTTTGCTTTTGGCCAAAAACGAAAGAACGAAAACAAAAAAAAAAAATCCAAAAAAAAAAACTTTTTCATTTGCCTGCTCATCAGCGTTTTGATTTTGGCCGCCATCTACAGCTGCCACACCCACCACCCCCCCACCACCCACCATGACATTGTCGACTAACCGACTCGCTCTTTTTAGTCACTTGAGGCATTGAATTTCTCGCTCTTAAAGTGCCTTACGGCCATTTTTGCATGATTTGTATGTTGTGCGTGTGAAAGAGAAGCAAATGCAGAGAGTGAATGAGAGTGAGAGAGAGAGAGTAGGACTTGTGTGTGTGTGTGTGTGTTTGCAGTGAAGCATATAGGAGCACTTTATGTTTGTGTTGCCAACATACACAAAAGCTTGCCAAACCAAGCTGAGCCCAGGTTCTCCCTAGCGTATTCTTCAGCTTTCAGGCGGACGGCCGGGCAGCCCTTAACTAACTTTCCCTTACAGTTCTCTTATATCCTTTGCCCTGGCAGACTATAGACTAACGATTTTCTTTGTTGCAGTTGAAAATATCAGCTAAAATTTTCAAATGCCATTTGGATAATTGTTGCAAAATTGTTGCAATAGCAAAAAAAAAAAAAGAGTCGCGCGATAAATCTGACTTTTAAAAACCATTGGCCACAAAACTTTTGCTTTTCGCTGCTAACAATAAATGCTACAGCTAAAGATGCTGCTGCTATTGCTGCTGCTGTTGCTGCTGCTGAGGCGCAGCTACTCATATGAGAGCATGTCATGGCATAAGGCAACCCGCAGCGCCGCTATGCCAACGGCTATTTCAAATTGCGATAAGGTTTTTCTGCCTCCTTCGAAAAACTTTCGTTTCTGGCCAAAAAACAACAAAAAAAACACAGAAAAACAGAAGACAAAAACAAACGAGAACTTCGCTGGCTGAGGATTTGGATCAGAGAGTTTTCGAGTTGAGAGTTTGATTTCTTCTTTTGCCTGCTGCTGCCGTTGCTGCTGCTGTTGCTGCTGCTGTTGCTGCTGCTGCTTCTTCTGCTCTGTTCTCTGTTTTATGCGTTGTTTTATGCTGCCTCGGGGAGCCGCAACTTAGGTATGATATCTTTAAATGCAGACACACACACACAGACACCCACATATGAGCATACTCTGCATATATGTGTGTGTGTGTGCATGTGAGCTTGTAAGCCAAAACGGACACCCAACTCAGCTAGCAGCAATAGCAGCAATAGCAGTAACAGCAACAGCAGCCGACAAAGTTTATACACTGCAAGAAATTGAGTTTCATTATTAATATTACAATATTTTTTTTTTGCATATTTTCTGCTAAAATATTTAAATATGAAAAATTTTATTAAATCTTATTATAAGATTTTTGCAACTTTATTTAAGAATTTTTATATTCAATTTCTAAAATTCTCAAAGACAGAAAAATGTTTAAATTTTAAAAATATGATAAATTTAGTTTAAGATTTTGACAACTTATTTTAAGATTTTGAGAACTTATTTTAAGATTTTATTTTTTTTTTAATTTTTTCAGTACATTTTTAAGTAGTAAAGGTTTTGTTTATAAATCTAAAATGTTGTTAACTTACTTTAAGATTTTTACAACTTATTTTAAGATTTTTTTTAAAAATTATTTTCTGTATTTTTTTAAGTCGCAAAATAATTGTTTTACGTGCTTACAAATCTGAAATGTGTTAAACTTACTTTAAGATTTTTACAACTTATTTTAAGATTTTTTTTTTTTAAATTTATTTTCTGTTTTTTTTTAAGTTGCAAAATAATTGTTTCACGTGGTTACAAATCTAAAATGTGCTTAACTTACTTTAAGATTTTTACAACTTATTTTAAGATTTTTTTTTAAAATTATTTTCAGTAATTTTTTAAGTCGTTAAAAATTTGTTTCACGTGCTTTAAAATCTAAAATGTTTTTAACTTACTTTAAGATTTTTGCAACTTATTTTAAAAATTTGTAAACTTAAATTAAAAATTTCTTGACGCTCAAGTTTACATTTTTTTAAAAGCCTAAAAAGCTAAAATGTGCTGAGCTTACTCTAAGATTTTTGCAGCTTATTTTAAGAATTTTGCAACTTAATTTAAGAGTCTCCTAAAATTACATTTTTTCAATTGTTTAAAAAATTCAAAATATTCTAAGCTTATTTAAATATTTTTGATAAACATTTTTAACATTTTTTCAAACATAATTTAAGTTTATCTGTACTCAAAAAAATTATTTTAAAATAGCAAAAAATTTTTTAAAAAAAATATTAAATAAATCTAAGAATTTTAAATTTTGTAAATAACTACGAAAAATTGCATTCTTTAAGATGATTTTTTAGCTGCTTTTTGCTTATTTTGAAGTAGAAAATGCTTGTTATTTCCTCATCTCAGTGCAGGCATAAAGGTGAAGATGTAACTGTATGTGTGTGTGTGTGTGTGTGTGTGCTTGTGTGCTGCATATATGTGTGCGAATGTGTATTGTTTTGGGGCAATATACTCAGAGCAGAAAGCAATGACTATAGCTGAGGCAACGGAGGCAACTGAGGCAACTGAGGCAACTGAGGCAACTGAGGCAGTTGAGGCAGCTGGTCGTCCTCCCATTTTGGAGTTGCCTTGTCGTGGTTACAGCCAATGTTTCATGCTCTTTTGTTGTTGTTGTTGTTTGTGTTGTTGTTGCCTTCAGCGCTGCAAGGATAAATGAATGAGGAGGCGTACAGTAGACTGAGTGAGAGAAAGATAGCTACACATACGTGCTGCAGCCCTAGGAGACTGTGTGGCGACGTTACCTTTTGCCCCGTTTACCAACAGAAACTCAACACACAAAACTCTCGTAACTCCAATCGCAATCCCAAATGTTGAGCACCTTTTGCTAGCACAGGACACTGTAACCTGGAACTGGAACCTGAAGCTCCTGCTGCTGCTGCTGCTGTGGCTGTAGCTGATGCTGTTGCTGTAGCTGATGCTGTAGCTGCTGCTGCTGCTGCTGTGGCTGTAGCTGTAACTGCTCTTGCTGCTTGTATTGTACGTTGACTTGGGCTTGAGTCTGAGGCTTTGGCTTTAGCTTCGGTTCGTTTTTTGGTTTTTTTTTGGTTTTCTGGTATTCTGGTTTTGGGGTTTTTGGGTTTTTCGTTTTCGTTTTCGTATCCATCCATGATTTCCGCACTAATTCCAAACGATCGCCGTTGGCTAAATATGTGAAGCGTTTTTGTGGCCCTTTTTACGTAGCCAGCACGAAGCATTGCATGGCAGAGTAAAGTCCCAGGACATCAACATCATCATCATGCTATACAGTGTCTGGCTGGCCTTTGTGTGCGGAAGGTTGCCTGGCCGCAGGATATTTCATAGGGGTTACATAGTCAGCCTCTACGTTGACGTCAACGTCAGCGTCAGCGTCAACTTTAACTGCAGCGTCGTCGTCATCGTCATCGTCGTCAAGTTCTGCCAAGGTGTGTATCATGAACTGTATGTTGATCTATGAGTGTGTCTGTCTGTCTCTATTTCTATGTGTGTGTGTGTGTGTGTGTGTGCGTGTGTTTCTCTTTGCACATTTAACTCATTTCTTGGCTTTTGTTATCGCTTTTGTATAGCTTTGAGTTTTTAGATTTTTCGAAGGCAAAGACTCAGCATGCAGCATGAAACTGAGACTGAGATTGCAGCCAAGCGACTGACGATGAGACTGAGACTGTAGCTGAGTTTGAGGCAAATGAAACTGAGACTGTGGCAGAGTTTGAAGTAGATTGAGTATGAAGTTGCTGCTGCTACTGCTGCTGCTGCTGCTGTTGCTGTTGCTAAGTTTGCTGCTAAAAGCGACTGAGGTTTGCAGCTAAGATTGAGGCGTTGAAGCAGGCGAAGGTTGAGATGTAGGCAATGGAGGCTGTGGTAGCAGCTGAGGTTGTGACTGAGTCTGTGGCAGCAGCTGAGACAGAGATTGAGACTGAGACTGATGCTGAGTCTGAGGCTGAGACTGATGCTGAGTCTGAGGTTGAGGCTGACGTTGAGACTGAGACTGAGGCAGCAGCGGAGATTGAAGCTGTGTCGCATTTCAGACTGAGCCAGCGAGCGGTTTAAAAGCATAGACAGTAGAGCAGTCTGTCAAGCAGACTAAAAGACAGTATGGCAGACAGACAAACAGACAGACGAACAGACAGACAGACAGACAGGCGAACAGACAGACGTAGGACAAGTGAAGCTAGACATGCCGAGCTCATATTCAACTGCTGCTTTTTATAAGCCAGCGGCATAAATTGTCTATGCTAAGGACTCAGCAAAATTATATTGGCTGCAGGGCAAACTGCAGCAGCAGCAGCAGCAGCAGCTACAACAGCAGCAACAGCAGCAGCAGCAGCAGCAGCAGCAGCTGCAACTGCAATTTGATAGTTTTTGGGCCCGAAAATCTGAAACAAAGCTCAACTAATAAGCTGTCTGCTTGTCTTTCTAGCGCAAGCATATGTCTCTCTCTCTCACTCTCTCTCACTCCCACTCTCACTCTCACTCAATGTAGCTGTGCGTGTGCTGTGCCTAAAATGAAACACAATAATGGGCAAAATGCTAAGCAATATTGCAATATTTGCGTTTAAGCATAGATGAGCGAAGAGGCATGCAGCATGTGGCATGTGGCATGTGGCAAAGTGGCATGGAACAGAGAGTCGAGTTAATGGCAAATGCCATTTAAAGGCAAAACCAAAAGATGTCAGTCAAGCAACAACAACCAGCATGAAGAGGTGTGTGAGAGAGAGAGAGGTAGAAGGAGAGAGAGAGACATAGGCGTATTATGGTAGCCACAACGACAACGACAACAACAACAGCAACAAGAACAACAAAAGGCGCCGCCCACTTTTGCCAAATGCAAATTGCAGTTGAGTTAGTCCAAGACACACACACACACACAGGCTCAGTAACAACAGCAACAACAACAACAATAAGAGCAGCAAGCAGACAACAACAACAAGAACAACAAAACTTTGGCAACAGCAACTCTTCAAAATTTCATGCTAAACTGAAGTGTAACCAAAGGCGCTGCGAACAACTCTCCCTGTTACCAACAATACTGCCATTGCTTACCAACCCTCCCCCTTCTCCTCTGCCAGTCCCCCCACCCCACTAGCACTACACCCACAAGCTTGCTGCCATGTCTGTTTGTCTCTGGCTGTTCGGGCGCATAGAAAAGATAACGCCTGCGGATCTATTGGACTAGAATAGGTTGCAAAACTGCAGTCTTTGTCTATCTGCATGTATGTGTGTGTGCCTGTGTGTGTGTGTGTGTGTCTGTGTGTGTGTTGCTTGTATGCCTTATGCCTAGTGCCTTGTGCCTTGTGCTTATATACAATACCGTTAGCTGCGGGTGTCTAGCTCTCACTCTCTCTCTCTCTCTCTGCCTCACTCTATGTATTTATTGTGCCTCTCATATATGTATGCTGCACCTGTGCCAAGTTCTCTCTCTCTCTCACTCTCTCTCTCTTTCTGTCTTTCTCAGCTTGTCGCACTTCTCTTCATTGCCTTGCAGCTGGCTTTGCCAAGCTTGCAAGCTGCCTCAAGTGAACCGCAAAGCAATTGAAATTGAATTGTTTTGTGGCACAAACCTCAACCAACTAGCTCTGTCTCGCTCACACACTTGCTTCGCTATTGCTATTTGCTGGCATTTAAGCCATATTCATTGGACATGTTTTATTGAGCGCATTGCTTATGCTTTTATAATTGTTGTAAATTAATAATAAAAAAAATATAAAAAAATATTAAAAAAAAAAAACATAACACACATACAGCGCGACACACAGTGTGCTATGTGAACTATGAGAATTGCCCTGCAGACATTTTTCTTTAACGTTTCTTTTTAGTTTTTAACCCTTTTTCTTTATTTTTTTTTTTTTCAACGTATTTTTTGTCTCGTCTCTTTGGCATTTTTTCGTCTCTCACTCTGTCTGTCTGTCTGTGTGTGAATGAGTTTTGAATGCGAATGTGAATACGTATGGCAAATACGAATACGAATACGAATACGAATACGAATGCGAATGCGAATGCGAATGCTCATGTAGTTAAAGTTAATCAAATCGTAATTACCAGAGCCATATAGCTCAAGGGCTTAAAACATTTTAAAAAGCAAACTTGTTTAGTAAATATGCAGAGCGATTGTGGGCGAACACAGGGGGGGGGGATTAAGCTGCTATGGGGGCGTGGCACATTGAAGTGAGTCGCGGTAAAGGCGAACAAAAAAAAAAATACATGTAAAAGGGGTTTAAGAAAATGTAAACTGGGTAAACTGCATTCAACTGCAAAATGCACTGAGAGAAATTTGAAATAGTTGCAGAAATTGCAAAAGGAATTTTGAAAATTAAAATTTAATTTAAATATTTATTTTTTTATTTATTTATTTTTTTTTATTTTATTTTTATTTGTTTATACATTTTTTTTTAACATTATTTTTTTGTAAATATTTTTTTATTCATTTTTAATTTTTTTTTTATATGTATTTAATTTTTTTTTTACATATTTATTTATTTTTTAATTTATTTATTAATTAATTTATTTATTTATTTATATGTAGATTTTTTTTTATTTATTTATTTATATATATATTTTTTTAACATTATTTTATTTTATAAATAATTTTGTATTAATTTATAATTTTTTTAAAATGTATTTAATTTTTTTTTTATATTTTGATTTACTTTTTAATTTATTTATTAATTTATTTATTTATATACATATTTTTAAAATTTTTTTTTGTAAATATTTTTTATTAATTTTTAATTTTTTTTTTTTTTAAATGTATTTAATTTTTTTAAATATAATTAATTAATTTTTATATAGTTATTTATTAATTAATTAATTTATTTATTTATATATATATTTTTTTTAATTTATTTAATTTTATTTATAAATTAATTTATTTACTTATATTTTTAAAAAATTTTCTTTTTTTTTGTAAATATTTTTTTTATTAATTTAAAATTTTTTTTTTAAATGTATTTAATTTTTTTTTTACATATTTATTTATTAATTAGTTTATTTATATATATTTTTTTCTTAATTTATTTAAATTTATTTATTATTTAATTTATTTATTTATAGATTTAAAAAAAATTTTTTTTTTTTTGTAAATATTTTTTTATTAATTTTAAAATTTGTATTTTTAATTTTCGAACCCTTTTTTATTGTTGCAAAATTTGTTCTCTCAGTGCATCAACTGACAACTGGCAATTGCTCTTTGGCCTAATGCGCATACAAAACAACAAAAAAAAAGAGGAAGAAAATAATAAAAATGTAAAAAAATAAACATTTGTCAGAGATCACTGGCAAAAGGCAAAGAAAAGATAGAAGCAGCTACAGCAAAAGGAGCATAGCATGCACAAAGGGGAAGGGGAAGGGAGAAAAAATAAATATTATTAGGAGAAACCATGCCATATATGGAAAGAGATGAACAAGTGGGGGGGGGGGGGTGGGAAGGGGGGCGAAGGTGCACAAAACCCCCCACAGCATAAAGATTATTTTTGATTGAGTTTTATTAATTTGTTGTCCATGACGACGTTGCTAATGATACGAAATGCCATAAGGTTGAGGAAATGAGGTGCAAGGGAAAAGGGAAAGGTAGAAATGTTTGATGAAGATGATAATGATAATGATAATGATAATGATGATGATGATGGATATCAGTATGGCAATGCGAATGTAGATGTAGCTGATGCCATAATCGAGCAAATCATGTTTGCCGCTTAGCGTATTGGCTTGGTTTACATTGCGTATACGTCATGTTGGACACAGCTTGACATGTCATAATTAGCGTGCGTGATGCGACTCGTTTATGCTCATGTCTTCTTGCACAGTCTCTCAACCAATTGACTTCATCGCTGTCGCTGTCGTTGTCTTTACCTTTGTTGTTGTTGTTGTTGCACGTTCAACGGCAACGCAGTTTGTTGCCATAACGATGCTCAAATCAACGTGATTTTCGTGTGAAAATCGAGGCGCATGCCCAGCGGTCAATTGGCTGTAAAGTCTGTCTGTCAGCCCTCGCTACATCTCTCTCTCTCTCTCTCTCTCTGTCTCTGTCTCTCTCTCTCTCTCTTGACTGTATGCTATGTGTATGTTGGCGATTTTGTCTTGTCGTGGCTGCAACTGCAGCTGCAGGCGCTATGTACGCTATGTGTGTGTGTGTGTGTGTCTGTTTGTTGCAGTGTGGCAAGCAGCAGGTCGAAGAGTATGTGAAGTGCAGGGGGAGGTAAAGAGGCTGGCCAACATAAGTGAGTTAAACGCAATGAAAAGCCAAATATTCCCACACAATCATATGAAATACTTGCGTTTATATGCAACAAAAACAAAATGCTGCAACAACAACAGCAAAAGAAACTTAACTCTTAACTCAACGATGTACGAGGCAAGTCTCCAGGCATTGTTGCTGTTGTATTTTATTTTTATTTTTTTTTCGGCTTTTGCTTTGTCACGTTTGTCCTCCTACAGTCAGTCTGTCTCTCTGTCTCTCTCCTGCTTTTCGTTGTCTGTCTGGCATGTAATGAAGCTATAGTCAATTTTTGCCTCGTCTGCTCAAATTGGTTCTCATGCTTTGTGCCCTATCTCTGTCCCTGTGTCCCTGTATGTCTTACACAAGCAGCTCATCGCGCTCTCTAACTCTAACAATCAAATCTCAATACTTAATGCTTAATCTTCATTTAATTTTTTATTGTTTTTTCTTTTGCTTTGCAGAAAAAAATGCGATATGGATCGAGAGCGCGAAAGAGATGCAAAAGGCCTCGAGCCGCGCGATTTGTCCTCCACAGGACGCATCTATGCACGCAGCGATATTAAAATCAGGTAAGTTTTTCACCAACTAAAACTTAAATTAAAGTCTATAAAAAAAATATTTAAAATTTTTTTATACTCTTGCAGAGAGTATATTAATTTTGAACAGCAGTTTGTAACGCGCCTTAGTAGGCGTGGCAGACACAATAAAAGTTTATATATTCTTGATCAGCGTCGACGATAGAATTCAAGTGTCCATCCGTCTGTCCGCACGTTGCAACACAAATTTATCTATCAGTTTTATAACTATCTCAATGAAATTTGGTAGACATACTCCCTATGCCCATAAGCTGTATATAATTCAGAATCTGCTGGATCAGACTACTATATCATATAGCTGTCATAGGAACGATCGGTGGAAAGTTAAGTTTTTGTTTGAAAAACTTTTTTGTTTGTTAAGCTATCTGACTGAAACTTAGATAATTTAAGTTTGGTAGCGATAAATACGTGTGATATAAATTTGTTCTAAATCGGACCACTATATCATATAGCTGTCATAGGAACGATCGGTCAAAAATGAAGTTTTTGTATGAAAAACTTTTTTGTTTGTTGAGCTATCTGACTGAAACTTATATAATTTAATTTTAGTAGCGATAAATACGTGTGATATAAATTTGATAAAAATCGGACCACTATATCATATAGCTGTCATAGAAATTATCGGTCAAAAATTAAGTTTTTGTATGAAAAACTTTTTTATTTGTTAAGCTTTCTGGCTGAAACTTACATAACTTTAATTTAGTGGTGACAAAAACGTGTGACATAAATTTGGCTTAAATCGGACAACTATATCATATAGCTGCCATAGAAAAGATCGGTCGGGAATGAAGTTTTTGTATGAACAAGTTTTTTGTTTGTCAAGCTATCTGACTGAAACTTACATATTTTAAGTTTAGTAGCAATAAATACGTGTGACATAAATTTTGTTCAAATCGGACCACTATATCATATAGCTGCCATAGAAACAATCAGTAGAAAATTGAGTTTTTCTATGAAAAGTTTTTTTCTAAGCATGCAAGAGTATAACAAATTCGGCAATAAAAACAATTTGATTTTTTATTATTTTAATAAATAAATTTATGACATTTTTTAATGAAATATTGCTTGCAAAAATTTAAATTTCATTTAATTCTTGAAAATAAAAATATAAAAATATTTAAAAATAATTATTTTTTTTTTATATTTAAATAAAATTGTAAAATATTTAAAAATATTTTTTTATTTATTTTTTTTTAGTGCTTCGCCCACCGTTTCGCCAACGATCTCAAATTCCTCATCGCCCACACCGACACCGCCCGCCAGCTCATCTGTTACACCATTAGGTTTACCAGGTGCAGCTGCTGCCGCTGCTGTTGCGGCTGCTGCTGCTGCTGCTGCTGGCGCTGCTGCTGCTGCTGGCGGTGCTGGTGCTGGTGGTGGCGGTGGTTCCTATATGCATAATCATAAACCAATATCGGGTATACCATGTGTGGCAGCTGCCTCACGTTATACAGCGCCCGTACATATTGATGTTGGTGGCACAATTTATACCAGCTCATTGGAGACACTTACCAAATATCCGGAATCAAAATTGGCAAAATTATTTAATGGACAAATTCCGATAGTTTTGGATTCATTGAAGCAACATTATTTCATTGATCGTGATGGTGGAATGTTTCGTCACATTTTGAATTTTATGAGAAACTCAAGACTATTAATTGCCGATGATTTTCCCGATCTGGAGCTATTGCTTGAGGAGGCGCGTTACTATGAAGTTGAACGTAAGTTATCAATTCTTTGCCTTCACTTGCCTTCAAGACTTATTGTTTAACACTATTTCTCTCTCTCTCTCTTTCTTTCTGCGTCTGTTGCCTATTTGGCTAACGGCAGCAATGATAAAACAGTTGGAAAGTATGCGTAAGGAGCGTGTACGCAATGGCAACTATTTGGTGGCGCCACCCACACCACCAGCACGTCATATTAAGACAAGCCCAAGGACTAGCACTGCACCCGATTGCAATTATGAGGTAGTCGCCCTGCATATCTCACCAGATCTGGGTGAACGCATTATGCTATCGGCCGAACGGGCGCTACTCGATGAGCTCTTCCCGGAGGCAAATCAGGCAACACAATCGAGTCGTAGCGGCGTCTCATGGAACCAGGGCGATTGGCGCCAAATTATACGCTTCCCCCTCAATGGTTATTGCAAACTGAATTCTGTACAGGTGCTGACGCGTCTGTTGAATGCCGGTTTTACCATTGAGGCAAGCACCGGCGGCGGTGTTGAGGGGCAACAATTCTCCGAATATTTACTAGTACGACGCGTTCCAATGTGATAGACTATACAACGTTTACGGTCTACGTCCACGACGGGTCAACGTCAACGTCAGCAGCAGCATGAGCTGGGGAACTGTGTAATCGTAATCTATGTGCGAGTTGCGCACTAATTGCAGCTGCCCTGAAGGAGAGAGAGAGAGAGAGAGAGATGGAGAGAGCAAGCAGGGGGCAATAAAAACAGGGACACAGAGGGAAAATAAAGGGAGTATGTAGTGGGGGGCTAAATAGATAGAAACGGGGGGTGATAGGGGTCTGTGCTGATGCAGTGTGATTTTTTTTTTTTTTTTATTTTCTGCTTGGCAAAATTTTCGAAAATTTCAAAATGTTATTTAATGTTGTTCATCAATTCGAATCGATTTTGCCAAAAACATAAACCAACAAAACATTACGTATTTTATAGCAAAGCGAGTGAGAAAGAGAGAGAAACAGAGAGAGAGAGAGAGAGAAAGAGCCCCCCAAGCACTGATTTGTTTTATGGCCTAAGTTCGAGTAGTTTTCGTATAGTTCGAGTAGCTTGTGTATTTGTTTATTTAAGTACTTCATACAGTTATAATTATATATAAATATAAATATATATATATATAAATAAATAAATACATATACATATATATCGATATACATATGTATGTGTAAATTTTTGGTTATTTAATTGCATAAAACTAGCGAGAGACAAAGAAATTGTCTTGCAGCATAACTTATACATACATAACATATAATAATACTACTTATGTAGCTATTTCAAAAGAAAAACATGCAAACATGCAAAACATGCAAAAACAAAAACAAAAACAAAACTCAAATGCAACTATGATAATTAACTCACAGCAATAGTTTTGTAGTACATAAAAATTGATGTAATTGAACTTTTAATGAATGTAAACTATGGATTAACTTTTCAATACATATACATATATATACACACACATAACTACATATAAATACATATACATATATACCTAACAAGCTCTACACATAGCAAGGTATATTTAAATTAATCAACAATAACAAAAAACAAAAGACAAACTAACTCAATTAATGAGAAAAAGAAAAATTAAAATAAATAAATAAGTTTGCGCCCAATTTTAGCAAAAAAAAAAACAAAAAAAAATCCATTCAATTGTCTAATTGCGTATTTCAAAATAAATAAAAAATAATAATAATAATAATAAACAAACGAAAAAAAAATGAAAAAAAAACAAAACAAATGTGTTTGAATGCAACGGTCTTCAACAGTTTGTCGCCATCTAGCGTTGATCAGCAGTAAGATTGTTTTTTATTATATTGGCATATAAGCAGTAGATGGCGCTAGCTTACACACAGCTCTACATTTTTTTGCAGCATACTTTTGTGCTGCTGAAAGAAATAAATTTTCTACGTCATGCCGCGTCAGTTGAATTTCGTTTTGGGTAAGTTGCGCATATAACTTAAATTATTCGTATAAATATATTAATTAAAAAACAATTTAGAATTTATTTAAAAATATTATTTTATTTACTCATATATGCATATCTTTGCGTAGGTACACGTAAACTATTTTTTTTTCTTTGCAATTAAATTAAATTAAAAAATAATTTTTTTATATATATATATATATATATAGAAAATTGAATTTATATATATATATAAGCAAGCTATAAAAAACTACGACAAAATTACATAGAGTGTATAATAATAATAATTAATTGTATAGATTAGTCATTAGATGTACATTGTATATAATAATAATAATAAGTATTACAATCGTATGTATTTTTTATATAAAAATATATAGTAGATTATTTACACATATATCTTTGATCAATATATATTAGACTAAGTCTTAGAATTAAGTTTCAGTTTCAACCTTATTGTGCCAACAAAATATTCGAAATCTTTAGGAGAATTGCATAATCGATGCATGGCACGCTCGGGATTATTGTTGTTTTCTTTAAGTTTTTTTTTTTTTTTTTGTTTTCTTTTAATTTTTTTTTTAGATTTTTTTTTTTTTTGTTTTTTTTCTTTTGTTTGTTTGAAAATTATGTATAAGAAATGGTGGCAATATAATTGAAAAATATATAAGAAAAATGATTTATATATTGGGATTTAACATTTCGTTCGAAGTTTTGTTCAAAAGCAAATTACAAAATACATTGAATAAAATTATACAACTATATCACAGTTGGAAACTAGTCGGTAAAAAAAAAGCCTATAACTCTATATTCATATATTTATATATATAGATATAGATATAAGTTATAAGATACATATATTGAAATGAACTAGAAATAACTTTAGCTTAGTGTGCGCCCAAAAAACAATACACAATGCTCATACATATATTCTATATATGAAGATATATATATATTATATATATAGAAAATATTGCATTGATCGCTCGTATTGTTTTTTGGCGTCTAAGAAATGCACTATCGGTGTTTCATTATTTGTTCAGATAATTACAAAATTGCGCTAAAATTGCGACATGATCTCTCGTATATAAAGAATATCTAAATATCTAAGTATACAAAACATATATGATATATGAAGGCATAAGATATAAGAGATATATATAGTATCTAAGAAATTGATTGGAGTCTGGCTAAGTACGCTAAACAAAAAGTAATATCGAATAGTAATTGTTATACAACTATAATTATAAAAGTGGAAGTCTAGTGAAATGAGTGTCAGGGTCAGGGTCAGGGTCAGATATGGTAGGGGGGCGAGAAGTAGTAGACAATGTTTTGTATCTATGATAACAGCATTCAAAAAGGCAGCAGCATCCGACTGGTCTGGCATCTGGCGAGATGGCTTCAAAGGCACTTGGGTACTACGTGGCAAGATTTATCCAATTAAAATATTTAAAAAAAAAAAAATAATAATAATAATAAAAATAAACAATTAACAATTTCTAATATAGAGAGTTATCTCTATGGCTACACTCGCGTCTCAGTGCTACGTGCGGTGCGCAACAATTGCAATGGTTGCAGCTCACGTTGTGTATCATTGTAATATTCATGATCGGAGCTTGTTGATTCACCGCCAACATTGACCTTCACCTCCATTGTGCTGGGCACACCTGCAATTGGTATGCCAATGGTTTGTGTTGGTATCGGCGCATCGCCAGCACTTATTGCATTTAGCAAATACTCGGGATTATCTACGCTGACAGGTACCTAGAGAGAAAGAGAAAGAGAGAGAGAGAAGAATTTCATTAGTATTTTTGCATATTTATTTTTACAAATCATTGATAAAACTTACCCCAATGACATCGATGTAGCCAGTGGCTGCTGTTGTTGCCATATTATTATTGGGATTATTGCTATTATTGTTATTATTGTTATTATTGCTGCCATTGCTGCCATTTGCATTTGTCTGACACGTTGGCATTAAATAATCATCTTCATCAACTGGTAAATCAAGTCCTAAATTACCAACACCAACTTCTCGTGCATTTGAATCAGTTTCATCATCACCACCGCCGCTACTTGAATTTTTATTGCTTGGATCTTTGCAATAACGATTCAATTTTGGTATTTCATCGGTGCCATCGGTGCGATGACTTGGTCCTGGTGCTGCTTTTGGTTGTAAATAATCATCAGCTTCAACCATTGGCTCGGAACCATCGGTTGTTGGTGCCAACTTTCGTATGAGATCCTTTTCATCCTGACTCGTATAGGCGGGCAAACGTGTAAATTTATCACCGGGTATAGCCAAATAACGTCCCGGATCACGTGCAAATTCAGCAAAAACATTTGTCAATTGTTTAAATGGTGGCCTCAAATCTGCATCCAATTGCCAGCAGGAAAGTAATGTACAATAAATATCTAATGAGCAAATCTCTGGTTGTTCCAATTTTAAACCCATTTCAATGAGATCGGGTATATCTTTGGCCAATATATTTTCATGTGGTCGTTGACCAAATGTTAATAATTCCCAAATCGTAACACCAAATGCCCAAACATCTGATTTACTGGAGAAGACACGATGACGTATACATTCAAGTGCCAACCATTTGATGGGCATCTTGCCACCAGCTGCTTTATATTCATTGGAATCAAGACTCAAGAGTTTAGCTAGACCAAAATCGGTAATTTTAACCAACGATGGGGTCTGTACAAGCACATTACGTGCTGCCAAATCACGATGTACAAGACGTCGTTCCTCTAAGTATGACATACCTCTGGCTATTTGTGTTGACCAATTGAGCAAAGCTTTTGAACCAATTTTATCACGATTATTACGCACATAATCGAGCAGGCAACCCAATGGCATCAATTGTGTGATCAACATCATTTGTGAGGACATGCAGACAGCCAAAAGTTTTAATAGATTACCATGTTCCACGGTAGCCATTGCATAGGCTTCGTTTAAGAATTCTTGACTTGATTCAGCACCCGATGTCTTTAACAATTCCTTAATGGCAACAGGAATTTTAACATTTTCACCCTCTGGCACCCAAACTCCTTTGTAGACACGACCAAAGGCACCCATACCCAATACACCGCCTTTACGCAATTCAGCATCTTTGACAATACGTAATTTGCTAAGATTGGCGCCAATATTGGAGGGACGCAATGGTTCAGAATCTTCACAGCCAAAGAATACTTTAGCTAAATCATCCGTTTCCTTTTTCTCCTGTTGCTTCTGTCGACAGATGTAAATAATGCCGCATAGTACACAAATTATTGGAATGATAATGACACTTGCTATGATAATAATCATATTAACATTCAAATTTGCCAATTGCCCTTTGGGTCCCTTGGGTGGTGTGGCAACACAATGTGGTCCCAACATTGTCGATTGATAATTAATATGTGGCATCTCTGGCGGACAACG